>JARKHS020000990.1:0-138487 GCA_030143305.2 Amblyomma americanum | reverse complement strand
TGGAAGGCCAATACCGGGGTGAACATCGTGCAAGAGTCGGTGTCGTGCCCCGCCGAGCTGACGTTGTGCCGCAGATTAAATACTGTTGCCTCAGGCCATGTGATTGATGACGTAGTCGATGGCGGTGGTTTCCAGGCGAAGGCGTCGAGCGGCGCCAAATATGGGCGGTCAGGTCCGGTTGATACAGCAGATGACTGTTCAGGCATCCACGGAGCCGAAGAATCCGGGAAGTGCAGTGTAGGTGATGGGCAGGGGTCCAGGCCACGGCGCGTACCAGCAGAGAGCCAGTACGACAGCACCTGGAAGGCCAATACCGGGGTGAACATCGTGCAAGAGTCGGTGTCGTGCCCCGCCGAGCTGACGTTGTGCCGCAGATTAAATACTGTTGCCTCAGGCCATGTGATTGATGACGTATCGATGGCGGTGGTTTCCAGGCGAAGGCGTCGAGCGGCGCCAAATATGGGCGGTCAGGTCCGGTTGATACAGCAGATGACTGTTGTTGCGCTTCTGTTATGGGTCACAACATTTTCGCGTAGTATTGCGTGCCGGCAAATAGTTGTTCAATTTAGTATTTGATATTAGTAAGTCGCACCGACCTTAGTATGCCGAATTTAGTATTATACCCCTGCTACACGGGCGCTTCGAATGCCTTCCAACCTAATGTCATTCGACTCGACTGCCGAACTGACGCTGCTACATGAAGTTTCTCAACGGCATTCGGTTCGGATGACATTCGAGTCGATGGAGCTCGGCGGAGACATTCCATATTTTGGAATGCCGTCGAAACGCGAACGCGGCCCGAACCGACCAATAGGCGTTGCCGCCGCCATCGCTTCGCCCCGTCCACAGCCGCGCAAGTGCTTTCGGCTCTGTGGCTGCTCATTTTGATACCTGCTGCTCGCTTTTTCCTGCTCTTTGCTTATCAAATAGCTCGTGTTGTGTCTACGTAAGTGCTTCAAGATAACAGTGCACCAAAAAACATTTACCACGTGAGCATGAAATTTCTCCAGCAGTGTGCCGATGAGGACGCCTGCGCGCATAATTTCCGCGGTCACTAATAGCACGCATTCCTGCGCTACACTATGAGTCTCACCTGGAAACGAACACTCGAGGCCTTGCAGTAACCCCTTTCTTCTCTTGTTTTTCGGCTACCACGGTTGAAGTCGAACGTGTTGTCAAGATGAAACGGCTCCATGCTTCTCGGCGTGGTCACTTATTCACAAAGTACGCGAACGGCTGCATTGCTGACACGCGGCGCAAGCTACGATAAGCAGGAAACCCAAACGCAAGTTTGAAGCAACGATGTTGAACTCAAACACAAACAGCACACGAACAGCAGCACGGACCATGGCACGGCTTGCGTAAGGCCTAACCGGATATAGCACTGGAATGCAGAGAGAGAGGATAAAGAGGAGGGTTTGTTGTTTCCTGCCACGTGACCTAGCAGCAGCGCGCTGGATTTGAACGGCGTTGGGAAGCACGCTAGGCGCTGGCGCGGGGCTATTAGCGCTGCGCGTGTCATGGCAAATAATTACTGCGAACTGCTACAAAATTGCAGTTAGACTAATACCCCTGTCACACGGCCAGTTTCAGTCACCCTCGAGTCGAGGGTCTTCGAGATTCTCAATCGCCATCGAACTCGCCGCTGCTACACGGCAAATCTCAATGGCCATTGAAATGGTTCTCGTGTCTTACGCTACGGATGTGTGGCGCCAGAATCGCTACTTTGGATTTTGGAAAAATAACAAAAATATTTGATAAATGTATACTAAATGCCGAACTACACGCATACGCGAAAGTCGTTCAAAACCATTTTAATTGCACGTACGCGACGGACATATGCATACACTGCTGTAGCCACTCTAATACAAGACGAGCCAAAACCCAGCCATTCCAACTGCGTCGGAGCGCTGCTTCGTCAGGCTTAAGACCTGGGAAATCGCCATGATATCTGAAAAACAAGAGCTATTTGTCTCTTGAAACCTTATGCGAGGGTAAGAATGGGCAAATCGAAGGCGAATACAACAGCTTAGAACACCATATTGCTTTGAGGGATTAGCGACGAACCTGTTATCGCTGTGAAGCCGGCGGGCAGGGTGCCGCCATGTTGTCAACGTTAAGTACGCAAGCAACGCAAAGATTGCAACGCAAAATTAATGCGCTTAAAACAAGTCTAATATAATTTTAAAATAATTTTACAGACTGCTTGCATTAAATTTTATGCGAATAATGTATGTTCATGTTTTTGTACCGTGAATGTGTCGTGTACAAAAGTGCGCTTGGCGCCGCTCGAAGCAACGCTAGCAACCTTGGGCAGCGCTCGAAGGCCCTCGAAATCTCGATGGAGTTCCGTGCTGCTCCGTTGACTCGATAGGCTATTGACTCGATCGCCATTGAAACTGCCCGTGTGGCAGCGCTCGATCGCCTTTGAGTCGATTGACTATCGGTTCGAGGGCCCTCGAAATGCCCGTGTGACAGGGGTATAAGGCGCTTCGCGCCTCCGTGTTTTAGAATGACCATAATCAGCCCCTCAAAGGCACTCGATGTTGCATTGGCGCGTCATATTCAATCTTCAGATATTTCCTGACGCCGTGTAATTCACCGTGATATTCGACATATAATTATTTCTATATAATTAAATTATTATTTATTGATGTGAAGTAATTGCTTACATATCTATTGTACAATTATGCTGAGCTGCTCATGATCCAAACAGCGAATTAATTCGCTTCTGTGGGCAGTGTTACATACTCAAGAAACACCATCTATCTGATGTGCACGCTACCAACACCAGCGCTGTGATGTGCACTTTAGTCTGGTGTGCACACTAGACCACACCAACCCACCCTGGTGTGCACATCAAAACACACTAACACACTAGGATGTGCACACCAGCACACACCAAACCAGTCTGGTGTGCACATCAAAACACACTAACACACTAGGATGTGCACACCAGCACACACCAAACCAGTCTGGTGTGCACATCAAAACACACTAACACACTAGGATGTGCACACCAGCACACACCAAACCAGTCTGGTGTAAACAGTAGAACACACTAAAACTGTCTGGTGTTCACACCAGGAAACACCAGACCACACCAAAACATCCTGGTGTATTTTTCAACTGGGAGGCAATCTCGCCCATAAAGCTCTCTCAATGATTCCATCAAAAAAAGTACCTCGAGATGGGAAAAGACTCTACGGGAAAACGGTGCTCGATCATTTATGTACCCTGTGGAGTGCGCCCCACAAGCCACGTGTGACCAAGGGACTGAGAAGATCCCAGGCGACTCTACTACATCGAATTCGCACGGCCTCTGCTCGCACTCCTGCCTGGATGCATAAGATGGGCATAGCATCGTCTCCGCTCTGTTCTTTTTTGTGGTGTGTGCGTTGATATCAAACTTTTTATTATGTACTAGCTGCCCCGAGTACAACGCGGAAAGGTATGTGATGTTCGCTTCCTTCAAGAAGACAGGAACCCGTCACAGTACAGTTCAGGACATTGTCTACCCGAGTGGAAACCAGACATGCAGGAGGGAGGCTGCACGCCTTCTTTTAACATTTCTGCAGGACACGGATCTTGTTTCTAAATGGTGACAGCAGGAACGGACTGTGGCCTACTGTGATTGAATGTGTGCGTTGATGGTGTCTTCCGGAGTTAACTACGATATACTGTGAGTGAATGTGTGTATGGATTATGGCACTACAATGGCCTATGTTCTACTGTGACTGAAAATGTGCATAGATGCTGACTTCTGGAGTGGACGGTGATGTGGACTGTGTGGATTGATTGTGTGCATAGATGGTGACTGCGGGAGAGAATGTGTGCTATTATAAGATGGAGTGCGCATAGCGGGGCAGATGCGACAGGCTTTAGGACATTATTAATATAGAATGGATGCTACGGTGGAGAAATTGCCGGCAGATAAAGCAGGGCTAACCCCACCTGTAGCATCCAACACCTCAAATCAACTCAACTCAAGCTTCCCCTTGGCAAAGTTCATCACTGCAATCTCGGGGTCACTGATTATCGCTTACGTCCCAGTGCCTGCTATCGCCAGCGCGGAAAACTCATTTCTTTGCGGTGAAAACAAAAACTGGCGTCTGAAAGCGTTATATTCCATGCAATTCTATGCCCTCTGTGTTTTTTCCGTCTTTGTTTGCTGCTTCCATACCTACCGGTTAGTTTCCTGGTCCTTTTCTGCCACTTTGAGTCAACGCACGTATCGGCCAGCTTCCTCAGTCGACGTGATGGGTGGGTGGAGGGAATGTAGGAGCGTCCCCTTTGAAACGGAGTGGTTCCAGCTGGCACCATGCTTGGCTTTTTTTAAAGTGAGTGCGTTAGTACCCCCCATATCGGTAAAAAAATTGTCCGGCGTCGACAGTGGCGACCGTTAAAAGCCTCGCTGCCGATGTTGCCGGGGCAGGTGGCCCACCTACGTCACGCGACCTTGTGGCGTCATCACAACCTGCCCACCGGAATTGCGAGCAAACTGCCCACGGTGCCAGGTGGTGTTTAAATTAGTGATTGGCCACCAGAGGTTACCTTGGTCGCTCAAGCCCCACCGGTGACAGCACCTGCCATCGCACGGCAGTGGCGGAATCGCTTAACCGATACAGCACTGCGCCAGGAGTGGTATGAGAACTATGAGTGTAAACTAGAGAATGACCAATTCCACATGTATGGGTATTAACCCACTAAAGCTATCGCGTCATAGCCTTAAGGCGGAGGTGAAGTGTCCCTTCCATTTTTTAAACCGAAAAGCTTCCCTACGCTAGGTGAAGCAGTCGTCGCGTAGGCCGGAGAATGACCTTGAACGACATTCAGCCCAACTACATTTATCTTCACCTTATGGCACGGCTCCGGTGTCCACCGATATATGTGAGACAGTTACTGCACCATTCCCTTTCCTCAAATCATACGCACACACGCATACTCATGTCGGCCGCGGCGGTCGAATTTCGATGGAGGCGAAATTCTAGAGGCGCCTGTACTGTGCGATGTCAGTGCACGTTAAAGAACCGCAGAGGGTCGAAATTTCCGGAGCCCTTCACTACGGTGTCCCTCATAGCCTGAGTCACATTGGGACCTTAAACCCTCATAAACCAAACCAAAGCAAAGCATACTCATGCACGCAGAGAGTGAGAGAGAGAGAGAGAGCGAGAGACGGGTTTTCGCTCAATGGGCCAAGCAAGGCTTACGCCTTAAAACGGCGCAAGCTAGACTGGACAAACCAGAGGAAGAAGACACCACATGCGCTGACTCGTAACTAAAGGTTCAACGAAAAGGCGCGTAAGTATTATCAGAGAAGCACCGAAAACTGCCTACATCACGGCAGCGTGAGATATGGGGACACACGTGGCAAGAAAGAGATTGCGTACAAAAGTTACCAGTTAGGGGTAGAGGACCTAAGTAAAGGCATTCTTCACCTGACAGGTCCACTCAAAGATGGCTGACGCACAGGTTAATTTGTTTGTTTCTCACAATAAAAAAGGCTTCCATTACCTCACTTATCCTGTCCTGATGACGGAACTGGGTAGTGGTTCTCGGAAAGTATTGCGTGCATATTTATATTTTCACTTTCGTTGACCTTTTTTATCAGGAAAAACACCTTCAGTGGCCCTGTCGGATAAGGAATTGAGTTACTTAGATAACCGGCTATCCTCTCCTCGTGACTAGCAATATTTGTACGCAACCTCTTTTAGAGTTTCACCTTTACAGCACGCGGTCGTAATGTTGCGCAGTTTTCGGTGGTCCCCTTCATGTATTCCTTCGCCTTTTCATTAAAGCTTTCGGAGCGAGTCAGCGCGTGTGGTGTCCTTCTCATGTGTTTCCCGTCTAGTTCGCGCTGTTTTTCACCCTGAAAATACGAGGCACTTTTGCGAAATGTCGTTGAGCACACATGACTAACGCGAACATTTCAAGCACAAAGCATTCGGCGCTCGACTGTCTCTGCGATTAAAGGCCTTATTGCGACATGCATGTGTGGTGATATGGTGCATTCATATCCACGTATTAGGGGCGATATGATATCGTTCGAATCACTCCGCTCTGATTCTTTTTGCACTTCGGGTGCCCCATGTACTCGCTGGAATCAGTCATACAGACGTATGGATGTATAAGTATCGAATGGAATCGAGAGAAGATAGTTGTGTCATAGCGGTCGAACGTTCATTTCACGCCGTCCAGCCACTGCACAAACTGAGAGCACAAGGCGCGGTTTAGTGCGCGCGAAAATAGGCGACCCCATTGTTAACTCTTTCCACATTAGAAATCTACACACGATTATAAATCTATACTATAGATATTATGAATTATATATTATACATCTATAATCGTATTTGAAGTACCAACATGGCCAATAAAATTTATCAGCGTAAAAAAAACGCAAAATTCGAGCGAAAGTATCTGTAAAATTTCCTAGCTCGTTGCCTGCGAAGCAACATAACAAACTGGCAATAAATTGGTATGGCTTTGTCCTTCAACACCTGCGCAAAAGCCTACATCGGCGATATCATTCATTTTAAATTTTCCCCAAAGCGTGCGCCGATTGCCAACCGTGTACCGCTGCCTCGCCGGCGAACACCAGACAGTGATTTCTTCGTTGTTTTTCGTTTATTCCTTTACACCATCGAGAATATAGACTGTGGGCCTCACGTTACGCTGCCACCAGCGTCAAACAAGCACGAGTTTGCCGCGAAATGTTTAACCAAGCCTGATTTCACATACGCCTACCTCAGAAGCAGTCCTTCGGAGCGCCTCCATATTGCATCAATTCAGGCGGCTTTTGTATAGGTCGTGGAAATCAACAGTACCCTGCTAGCGTTCGAGTACAGCAAGAGAGACTGAAGGCCTTATTAATGGCAGCGTCATAATATTCCCAAACGGCGGCAGGTGCCAATCACTCATCGGAATTCGTTTTTCCGATTTGGTCGTCGCTTTCTGCAAACGTGGCTGTAAAACTCAGCCAGTACTGATTTGTCACCAAGTCTCCCCTCATTGGCATTGGCGCAAGTGATGTATTTCACTTTTTTTATTCATATTTGTACTGCACCGACTGCAACGCCACCAACCGATGGTTGCCGCTTGATGCGCAGCACAGTATAGCGAGTAGCGAGATTTGTATTAAAGTGGCAAAAAAGGTTTGGTTTATGGTTTATGGGGTCAAACGTCCCAAAGCGACTCAGGCTATGAGGGAGGCCGTAGTGAAGGGCTACGGAAATTTCGATCACCTGGTGTTCTCTAACGTGCACTGACATCGAGCAGGACACGGGCCTCTAGAATTTCGCCTCCATCGAAATTCGACCGCCGCGGCCGGGATCGAACACGCGTCTTTCGGGCCAGCAGCCGAGCGCCATAACCACTCAGCCACTGCAGCGGCTTGGCTAAAAAGGATCAAGTCGGGTTCGGGGGTGTTCCTTTTCTCCGCGGATGTTCGCGGGGTGGCCAAGCCTTGGCTGTCACAACATTTGGAGCCAAAAGTACAACTGGCACCAAAAGGAAATGAGAAGGCAGCCTATGAGAAACCATCGCCTCCCGAGAGAGCAGAATTGGCATCCGGCCGACCTTTTAGGGAATCCCAACGAAGAGAAGGACGAAGGGAGGTCGTTCCATGCTTGCGCACCACGCGCCACACGTGTCCTCGTTCAGCGCTGGCCACCAGGCGAACGTGCTTTTCCGGCTTCGAATCGCACCCGATCTCCAAGGCCTGCGTCCTTGCTGCTGTACTGGACAATTCAGCGACTCCCTGCTGTCTCTCCGTCTCCCGCTAAACCATCGGCATTTCAGCGCGCTCTTCAACGAAACTGGCGGCGCAGGTGGTCTTCGCGGGTGACAACTTGCAGCAGAGGACAACTTCCGGCTGGATCCGGGTACGGCGCGTGGACCTACAATTGTTACCACACCCGGAGCGGTCCTGGTCCATGGACCTTGTTGTTGTGCACCCTTCTGCGATGACGCACCACTGCCCCTACAGGCTTCAGCTGCTGCAATTAGCGTCGACCCGGAGCTGCTCCTTCGTGCTGTATTTGCGGTTGCCGGGAAGCGAGCGGCTGGTTGACTTCGCCGAGATGTGCGCTCTCCGCACCGAGGCAGGAAGCGTTCCTCTTCTCTACGGCGCACTGGTGAGCGTTCTGCGTCTCGTGCAGGCCCTGGAACACCTTGGCAATTTCGCGCTGAAGAAGGTTCCCATTGCTGTGCATTCTCAATGCGAGATGTCTCACGATACAGAGCACGACGGTCGGCATTACGATATCGACGAGCCTGGAGTCAACGCTGGGCACCATGTCATCGCCTTCCGCGCCCAGTGCACGATGCTACTGGTTTCTCGCTGCTCCGGTCGTCTCGATCAAGGCGACCAGCTTGTGCTTCAGGTTCCCCACCACGCTGTCGCTGGACTGTCCAGCCTGGCTCCACACACTTTGGACGCACTACCACCCGGCTATCGCTGTCACGAAGAGGCAGAACTGCTCGCGGACTTGCGTCATGGGCTCGTCCAGGCCTCTGGTCGAGTCCTCCGTTGCTCTGCAGACTACGCTGTGCAGACACCTGGAGAGCCGCACGGTCTTCATACCGTCGTTGACGTGGCAGACCTCGCTAACCTTCTGCGAAACATCCTGCAGGTTATTGCCAAAAGCCTCGCTCACGACGCCCGCATAGCGCGTGGCCTATCCAGTCCCGGGATCGTCAAGCGAGACGAGGAAGAACATAGGCACCTCCTGCTGGTCCCGTCCTGGCCTCAACCCGCAGTCCTCCAGTAGTCCTGGTGGGCCAACTGGGCGTCTACCATCTGCGGTGCTTCGGTGTCATCGAAAAAGAAGCGGAAGAACTCTCGCACCAAAGCACGCAGCATGAGTACGCCACGGCTACGAAGCTGCTTGCCTAGGGGATCTTCCGCGTCTTGATGAGGCCACTGCAGGACCTGCGCCGGGAGCTGGACATGCCGCGCTTCCGCATGCCTCACTGCCGCCGTCGTCTGACATCCTACAAGAGCGACAGGAGTTTTAATGAGTGTAGCAACGTCACGTTGACTCAGCTTTATTCGTACACCATTGATGCCATGATGCCTTTTTCTTCACACTAACTTGAGACTGCGACTTGAGGCGAGAAGCCATCGACGCATTTATCGGAGCGAAACTATATATATACATGGGGACGCCTGCCGCCACCCATGACCTGCACTCTGGGCATGATGTCTTGCAATACGGACGTGCATTTCTTTTTGTTCACCATCGTTAACTATATGTGCCAGATAGTGATGATAATGCGCTAATGTGATAAATGCAGAATTATTCAGTCTATCTTTGCGTTTTCTCCTCATTGTGTTGCTTCGACTGCCGATGAGACATTCGTCCTGTTTGCCACACCAGCGATGTTTCCTGTAATCGGCCCTGTCTATAGTCTTTTTTTAGTTGCGGATAAAAGGGAGGGCGGTTGTTGCCCACAGATAAAGCGCTAAACGTGCTGCCTTGATTCCGGGGTACTTTTTTCTGTCTGAAATCGAAGACTTTGCGTTCTCGTGTAGATCGTTTACGCGGGGAAATCAAAGGTGAAGAAAAAGTATTTACTCACCCACTTTGATGAGATCAGTCTCATTTGAGCCACAGAAGTGTTCTATAAAATCTAATATCGTATCATATCGCGCAGCCGGCTATTGGTGATGGATGGATGCAATTTAGGGCCCCCGTTGTCAGCGTGCTCGGTATTTCTTTTCCTTTCAAACTTAACGGCTCCATTTACAATTCGCCATTTTTGTTTAAATACAAAGTCTACTCAGGGTTACGTCTGATCAATTTTCAATCCTGAGCTTATATCCTATCACCGCCATGCTTTTAAGCCCCCGATATTCCAGATGCTTTCTGCAAACGTCTACCACAAATACGTTCACATTACCTTCATCACAAAACCCCAACGCCTCAGGGAGAGTGATTTTGCCTGCATCGAGATCTGGATGGATACTGGCACATTATATTAAAAAATGTTCAATGTGTCATCTTACTGCTTTGATTTATTTTTGCAGCTGCGCGTTCTAAGATAGCGTGATCTAGCTACAAAGAGTTGGTTGCTCCCTCATGAGTTATAATAGAGCGATCATGTTCTAAATTTGCCTTTTCCATTTTCAATACAGGTCTGGAGTCTGGTTTGTTTTCATTGCATCAATCCTTTGACATGCTATGCGCACAACTTTGCAAGAGAACGGAAAGTTACAGATCGCATGATCGCTCTGAACAAAGCAACACCAAAGCTTATTCTCAATTAAACAATTGTGTAAAAAGCGAACTCGCAGCTTTTTCTCAGCATGTGCAGCACTGGCCTAGCAGTGTTTTTCTTGTTTCAGGGGAATTTCGCATCCTTCGGGTAGCAAATAATTGGTTTCTAGTGCCATATACCGAACGCAATAAATATTTCGCAGAAAAAAATGAGCAGGGCAGCACATCGTCCGCCATTTCTGTGCAGATATACTTTGCCATTAGTAGTAACATCAATTTTTTTTTTCACAGTGTTATGCGTATTAAGCCCCTTCAAATGGAATTTATTTTCATGACAGTTCGGGTGCTTGCTTCATGAGTTGCGGCATTTCTGTGTTGCTATTTCTACCAATTATGACCCTTTGTACGAAATTTTTCACATCCCTTCCAAAAATTGACCGCCGGTATTTTGAGCTGGAAAACTAACAACTTTTCTTTCTTAAGGCCTAAATATAATATTTAAACGGGTTTGGATTGTAAAACTTTCATTTCCAACAGTTTGAGGGGCTTTAGGCCCTTCGCCTAAACGATGGCCGGAAGGTGTTGGCCCCTGAGGCCTTTTAAGCCAGTTGGACGACCTTTGTCTGGGTCTCCGGATCGGAGCTGCGTAGGAGAGCCTCCCATTGGTCAAGCGACTTTATTTTTTGTTCCCTCCAGGAGGGCAAGGACGCATTTCCAAAGAATATGGTTGAGTTCTGCTTAGTCGTTACATAGCTTGCGCTCATTTGAGTTTTGTCCCGGATAAAAATATCTACACATAACCGGGTTCGGGAACGTATGAGCTTGGAGACGGCGCCAAGAGGTGGCCTAACTCTTTGTCAATGATTTATCAGCAGGCGGTACCTTGCTCTCTTGAGTCTGTAATGTTGTGTGATCTAACACACAAGACGATCCCTGCCTGTGAAGCCCTCGGTATGGTCACAGGCTCGGAAAGCAAGACCTCGAGCCAAAGTAGAAGACTGGGCGAGTTTGTTTGTACTCATTCTGAAAAAAACAGCGCACACAATACAGGGACGATGAAAGGAAACGACAACACGAGCGCTGACTTACAACTGATCTTTGTTGAGCATCATGTGAACAATATAAAGGAAGGAAGGAAGGAAGGAAGGAAGGAAGGAAGGAAGGAAGGAAGGAAGGAAGGAAGGAAGGAAGGAAGGAAGGAAGGAAGGAAGGAAGGAAGGAAGGAAGGAAGGAAGGAAGGAAGGAAGGAAGGAAGGAAGGAAGGAAGGAAGGAAGGAAGGAAGTAGCAGATGCAATCAGAAGCAGTCGACGTCAGGTGTAAATGGCCATAAAAGCGATAAAAACGTAAAAGGGTGGTAAGGATAAAACAAGACGAAATCTCAAAAGAGATGGTAGCGGTGACGAAGTACTCTGCTTGACTGCGTAGCGAATAATGTCATAGGGTGTAAAGAGCCATAAAAACGAAAAATACATGAATAACAAAAAACCGATAAAATCTAACAAGTGGACGGCGTATGAAGGTGACAGGGTTATGCTGGCAACTGCACTACCTTAATAAAAAGACTAAAAAGATAACATGGTTGAATTAGGCATGCGCGAAAAAATGTAACAAATTTTCTAGAAGGCAAGTTCACTCTCATTCAACGGTTTTTGACATGTTACATGCACATTGACACGCTTGCATAAGGAATTAACAAGGACATGTTTTCACATTTTTATCTTTTTCTTGTTCCTTTTTTCGAAAGGAACGTCATTTCTATGTCTGATAAGATTATAGACGGCGCACTAACGCAGGTATGTTTATTAGATTTTATGTTGAAGGTTTCAATCTCTTCCCTGGTTAGTTGATCAGCGTGGCGTCCTATGACATTGCAAAGTTTCAGTTCTGGCTGACAGGCGCTGCAGTTTTCTACATTGGCTGCTATATGTCCTTTCTCCCCTTTTCCCACATCTTTGTCATGTTGACGTAACCGGTAATTAATGCATCTGCCTGTCTGCCCATTGTATTTGTCACCGCATGTTAAGGGGATTGAATAAATCACTTTCTTATCTCTGAGAGCATAAATGGAATTAAGTACTTTCACCTGAATATAAGATCACTGTGCAATCAACAAGGTTTACTTAATATTCTACTAGAAAAATTTAACTTCGCTTTTGAGGTAATAATGCTTACAGAAACTTGGCTTCATTCAGAGTATGCTAATATCACTGATGACAGGTACAATGCATTTTGTCTGAATCGAACTCGGAAAGGTGGTGGCGGTCTGTTGTTACACGTAAAAAAATGTATAGAGAGTGATGTGCTTGATCAGTTCTCTATTGTTTCCGATGATGTAGAGTGCCTTACTGCCATAAGTCAAAGGTATCTTATAGCTGTCATGTATCGTCCTCCTAATGGAGTAGTTGACTCTTTTCTTAGTCACATTGAAGGCATCCTTAATTACGCAAGCAATAACAACCTCAACTTGTTTTTGGGTGGAAATTTCAATATTGACCTGATGACTAAATCCAACACTCAGCAGTGCTTATAAACCATACTCCTATCACACTCCTGTCACAATGTTATCAAAGACGCTACACGCATAACAACAACGTCGTGTACCTTATTGGACGTCTTTGTCACAAACATACCTGAACACGAAGTTTTTGGTGGCGTTATCACTTCTGCCATAAGTGACCACTTGCCTATTTTCTTACTCTCTAAAAAAACGCAAAGGAAACATATGGACGGAGCCGATATAATTAAAGCATTTCAAGAGATTAATAAAAAAACTTTGAACACATTTCGCAGAAACCTTTGTGCAGTAAACTGGGAACCAGTGTATAGCTCCCCGACCGCCGATGGTGCTTGTGAAGTAATTTTGAGATTGTTCATTGATGCATACTCAAGTTCATTTCCAATAAAAACTTGCAAAAAAGAAGAAAAGTTCGAAAACCTTGGATCGATAACGATTGTTTGCAACAAATAAGAAAAGAAGAAAGGCTATTTACTAGGTTCTTGAACGCTCACAATCTGAAAGACTGGGAAATTTTTACAAAGCATAGAAACAAGATAAATGTTAGGCTGCGGAAGGCAAAACAGGTTTATTTATGCAACTACTCTGAAGTTGTTAGTGCTGCTAAATAGAGCTCCTGTGAAGGAAAATATTAATGAAATCATATTGAACAATAAAGTCATTAAGGGAGCTATGCTAGCAGAGGAATTTAATACCTTTTTTGTAAACTTTGTCTCCAGCACACATTCCTCGGAGGCAACAAATGGAATGATCAGAAATCCACAGTCTTTACATTGACCCTACAAGCGAGACTGAGGTCTGTGCCGTGTACCATTCACTGAAAAACAGCTTTCCTTGTGATATTGATAATATCCAAATGAGTCCAGTAAATCATGCACTAGACCTCATTTTGTCGCCGCTCACATACTTATACAATATTTCCCTCTCAACAGGCACTTTCCCCAGGAAGATGCAAATCGCTAAGGTAGTCGCTATATTTAAAAAGGGGGACAAAAATAATTTGCCAAACTATCGGCCAATTTCCATCTTGCCAGTTTTCTCGAAAGGGCTCGAAAAAATCATTGACACACGAATTACCAAGTTTGCAACTAAACATAATTTAATTAATCTCACTCGGTTTGGCTTTAGAAAAGGAATGTCCAGAGAATATGCTCTTTTGTTTATTTTATTTATTTATTTTATTTATTAGTTACCTGCATAGCCCCGCAGGGCATTACAGCAGGGGGGTACAGACTTCATTTATAGGTATAAAGCAATTATTGCAGTGCATGGAAAAATGCTTCGTTAGATGTAATACATACAATGCTCGATGGAAAACTGTTCCAGTCCCGAACAGTTCTAACAAAAAAAAGAATAACGCAAGACGTCACCCTTGCAAGAAAATTCTCTGACCTTCAAGCAGTGGTCCAGTCGCTCTGATATATAATGAGGCGCCTGGATATATTGTTCGCGGTTTATGCCAGTTTTTGAATAATAAATCTCATGGAAAATTTCAATCTGATGTACCTTCTACGGTCCTTCAACTCTTGCCAGTTAAGTTTTTGTTTGCTTTTCGTCATACTAACTTGCCAATTATAATTACCAAGAACAAATCTAACTGCCCTATTCTGAATTTTCTCTAATTTTCCTACACACTCAGATGTGTGTGGGTCCCAGCAACACATCCATATTCAAGTATGGAGCGTACATAACTGAAATACAGCTGTGTTTCTAAGTTACTTGGTAAATGGCTAAAATTCCGCCGTAGAAAACCCAAACGTGACGCTGCCTTATTCGCAATATAATTAATGTGCTTATTCCATCGTAAGTCCGATTTAAGAAAGACGCCTAGATATTTAAATGACTTGCTTATGTTGAGAGTAAAATCGTTAATTCTATACCTATACGGATGATTAGCACGTTTTCTTGTGAAGGTGACGTGAACAGTTTTGTTTATATTTAAGGACATGTCCCAACGTACTCACCAGTCTGCCACCGTATCTAAATCAGTTTGCAGGATTTGTGAATCAGAAGTGGAATTTACTACTCTGTAAACAACACAATTATCGGCAAACATCCTGAATGAAGACTGTATGCCAACTGAAATATCATTAATATACAGCAAAAACAAAAGTGGTCCCAATACTGAGCCTTGGGGAACTCCCGACGTAACTGGTGCATACTGTGAAGAAATACCGTTCAGAACAACAGCCTGCCTTCGTAACCACAGATATTCTGCAATCCACGCAATTACTTTACAATCCAGGTTATACGCTTTCAATTTGGAGAGAAGAAGACTGTGCGCGACAACATCAAGTGCTTTGCGGAAATCCAAGAAAATGCAGTCCACAATTTGTTGCTTATCGATTGCCGATGCCAAATTATGAACGAACTCTACGAGCTGCGTACTGCAGTAAAAATCCACGCCTGAAACCATGTTGACTAGTGCATAGGAGATTGTGTTTGGTGAGATGGGCCATAACGCAACTATATATTACATGCTCCATAATTTTACAGGTTATGCTGGTTAAGGAAACGGGTCTGTAGTTCTGAACGGAGTTTCGCATACCACTCTTATGTATGGGCACGACACGCGCTACCTTCCAATCAGCAGGCAAGTCGGTTTCATTAAGAGACTTCTGGAACAGCCGGGTGAAATACAGACATCGTGTATCCGCACAATTCCTTAAAATTGCGGCAGGAATGTCATCAGGGCCACAAGCCCTAGCCTGATTCAAATCCTTCAATAATTTACGCGCACCGTCAACACAAAAAGTAACTTCCGGCATGCAATCTATTTCAAGAGGTAATGCAAAACAGACAGAACGAGAACTAGGTGGCAAAAACACAGATGAAAAATAACGGCTAAACATTTCAACTTTAGCCTCATCATCATGGATAATCTCATCATTTTTCAGAGCAGGTACTGAGCTGTCATCCTTACATTACGCTTCACATATCTCCAAAATTTTTTGGTATCTCTGACAAGTTTTTCTCCAAAATTCGAAAAATACAAGTCTTTAGCGATGTGAAACTTCTGTCTGAATTCGTTTTTTATTGTTTTCAGCAAGGCCAAACACTCTCAGAAAGAAATAGTTTTGAACGCAATCGAAGAAAAATATGTAATTGCAGGTTTCTATATAGACTAATCGAATGCATTCGATAGCATAAACCATGTTAATTTGTTAAAAAAACTGGAAGTGTATGGAATTCGTGGAATACATCTCGAACTCTTAAAGTCTTACCTCGGAAACAGAATGCAGTGCGTTTCCATGCAGGAAATTTTATCCACTTGCCAACCAATAAAAGCAGGTGTCCCCCAAGGGAGCATACTTGGCCCCCTGTTATTTAACTTGTACATAAATGATATTACGAGAATTAGTTGAAACGCAGAATACGTAACATATGCAGATGACACGACAATATTTTTTCGCAGTCGTTCCTATCATTCTCTTCAATCCGAAATAAACAACACTCTTGAATAACTGGCCACCTGGAGCGCAATAAATTCTTTGCAGATTAATGTTAATAAAACAAAGGCAATTATTTTCACTACCAGACAAGCAGCCAGCACTCCAGAGATGACGCTCACCTTAGGCGACGCAGATATAGAAATCGTAGATTCTGTCAAATGTCTTGGTGTCCACTTTCACAAAAATATGTCCTGGGACACGCACGTTGACCACGTGATCACACCAATTTCAAAAACTGCTGGGGTCATAACTAAATATAAATCGTACTTACCGACGGCAGTTAAATTACACATTTGCAATTCACTTTTCCTTTCACATGTTAACTACTGTCTCTTAGTGTGGGGCAAAACAACAATTGGTAATTTAAATCGCATACATGTCCTACAGAAAAGAGCGATCCGCGGCATAGCAAATGTTCCTTACCATGAACACACGCCCGAACTTTTCATTAAGTTTCACATTATTTCCATCCATCATATGCACTCATTCTACCTTGCAAAGCGATATAAGCATGACTCGCATGAAATTCTCCGTACACTTGCAAACTTGACTCCTCACACAAGACAATACACGCACTAATCTAATTTGGAAAATTCTTTACGATTAAAACTTTCTGAAGAAATGCTCAGTCGTGCCCTACCGACCCTACTAAACCACCTTCATTGTCAAGGAATAAATATAAGCACCATTAACAACAATATACTTAAGTCCCTATTTGTAACGCGAGAGTGAGCGTGTATGAAATTGTTTCATGTATTTAGAAATTCTCTTTCCATTGTAAAATTGGTGTGCTACCATGGCTGTCTTGTATATATTGACCTGTGTTTGTGGTTTGAGAATGAGTGTATATTATTTTGTATTGCATATTATACGTACTGACTGTTACACTTTCTAATGTATAAAGATGTATATTTCTAAATCTTCCACTGTGTATGCCTTCCTTGTAAATGTGGGGCTCGAAGCTCGTCCAGTGCAAACTTCCACTTTTTCTTCGAGCCCTCCTCGTCCTCCGTTAATCTTTTTCTGAGGAAGAAATAAATATTGGTTGATTGATTGATTGATTGATTGATTGATTGATTGATTGATTGATTGATTGATTGATTGATTGATTGATTGATTGATTGATTGATTGATTGATTCATTCGTTCATTCATTGATGGGACGAACTGTTTTTGATGTTTGGTTCTGCATGTTCTTGCTGTCTTGGAAGGAGGGTTAACACCATTGCAGATATTCGCCAACTTTTCGGGTGCTCAAAACACCACCTTCACTTTTGCATGATTCACAATCTTTTTTGAGATTATGGGACAGAGCGTGGCAGTATGGAATGACTGCGACTTTTCTATCTTTCTGTCTTTATTCTCCCTAACTTCTTCAATTTGCCTGTCTTTTCTTTTGATCTGCTTTTGAAGTTTCTGGGAGACGGAAATTAAAAGGTTATTGGGGTAGCCCGCTTCTGATAACCTATTGCATTGCTTTTTAAAGCTGGAAAAAATGCGGTGGGGACATGATTTTTTGAGTGCATTAGACATACAAAAACTAGCAATCGCTCTCTTCACTAATTTGGAATGAGCTGAATGGTACGGAATCACCGGTTTGTTATTACGTGGTTCATAGGTCCAACAAATGTGGTGGGCTTGGCTCTGTCCCATAATCTCAAAAAAATTATGAATCATGCAAAAGTGAAGGTGGTGTTTTTCAGCACCCGAAAAGTTGGCCAATATCTCCAATCGTGTTAATCGTTCTTCCAAGACACCAAGAACATGCGGAACCAAACATCAAAAACAGTTCGTCCCGTGTGATAAGGAAGTTGTTTATTCAATCCCCTTAACATGCGGTGACAAATACATTGGGCAGACAGGTAGATGCATTAATTACCGGTTACGTCAACATGACAAAGATGTGGGAAAAGGAGAGAAAGGACATATAGCAGCCAATGTAGAAAACTGCAGTGCCGGTCAGCCAGAACTGAAACTTTGCAATGTCATAGGACGCCACGCTGATCAACTAACCAGGGAAGTGATTGAAACTTTCAACATAAAATCTAATAAACATACCTGCGTTAGTGCGCCGTCTATAATCTTATCAGACATAGAAATGACGTTCCTTTCGAAAAAAGGAACAAGAAAAAGATAAAAATGTGAAAACATTTGCTTGTTAATTCCTTATGCAAGCGAGTCAATGTGCATGTAACATGTCAAAAACCGTTAAATGAAAGCGAACTTGCCTTCTAGAAAATTTGTTAAATTTGTTCGCGCATGCCTAATTCAACTTGTTATCTTTTAGTCTTTTTATTAAGGTAGTGCAGTTGTCAGCATAACCTCGTCACCTTCATATGCAATCCACTTGTTAGATTTTATGGGGGTTTTTTGTTATTCATGTATTTTTCGCTTTTATGGCTCTTTACACCTTATGACATTATTCGCTACGTAGTCAAGCATAGTGCTTCGTCACAGTTACCATCTCTTTTGAGATTTCATCTTGTTTTATCCTTACCACCTTTCTACGTTTTCATCGCTTTAATGGCCATTTACACCTGACGTCGACTGCTTCTGATAGCATCTGCTACTTCCTTCCTTCCTATATATTGTGCACATGTTGCTAAACAAAGATCAGTTAAGTCAGCGCTCGTGTTGTCGTTTCCTTTTATTTGAAATACTGCCAGTCTCTAGTTGAGACCTTAGCAGGTGGGCATTACACGTATCACAACAGAGGATAACATTTCTAAAAGTGGCTGTGCGAAAGACAGCTATAAATTAGACAGTTCATATCACACAAAAAAAACTCAAAAGAAGTTGACAGATTTGCTCAAGTAACTGAAGAAAAAAACATGCTCGTTGGAAAACATGAACATTAACATGGGCACAACACATCGTGTACTCCTTAAAATAGACAAAAATGCAGAAACATCTTTCTAACCACTCCTCTATTTTTAAAACACGGCTTCTAGTTCGGTACAAAAATTTGAAAATGAATCGGCGTTAGTTATGGATTCGTCTAGACGGTTCCATTCTCTTGTTACTAGCGGGAAGAAAGAATTTTTGAAGGTGTCACTGTGATAATGATATTCGGTTAGCGTATACGCGTGCTGGTTTCTTAATGCATGTTTTAGTGACAGTGAAATGTACTTTGATGAATCGATCTTAAAAGTGTTATTAAGGAGCTGATAAAGAAATTTTAGTCGCGCGCGCTTTGCCCTTGTTGACAGCGTTTCAAGCCTGGAGATTTCAGCTAGTTGTGTTGGTGAGTCGTTTTTTTTTTATCTGTTGTGAATAAACCTTACTGCTTTACGTTGAATTCTTTCAAGTCGCGAAATATTGGTTACAGACTGAGGCAACCAAACAGTGTTAGCATATTCTAGTACAGGCCTAGCAAACGTTTTATAAGCTAAAAGTTTAGTTTGTGTTGGCGCAAGACGAAGACACCTTTTAAGAAAGAACAGTTTTCGTAATGCAGTTGAAGTAATGTTGTCAATGTGTTTGCCCCATCTAAGATCGTTAGTTAATGTAACTCCTAAGTATTTGTGTTCATTGTGTTCTTCGTCCCTGTATTGTGTGCGCTATTTTTTTTTTTTCAGAATGACCTCGAGCCAGTTCGTGAGCAGCTTCATTTCCAGCGTATGATGCGCTTGCGGGTATCCAGACTATCTTATTTTGCGGTTGTCCACTGCGGTCATCAGGATTCCATCCGTCGGGGTGGAGGCCCTCCCCTTAGCAAAGTGCGTCACTGCAACCTTGGAGTCACTGACTATAGCTGACGCCTCCGTGTCCGCTATCGCGAGCGCGGAAAACTATTTCTTTCCGGTTAAAACAAAAACTGGCGTCTGAAAGGATTATATTCCATGCAGTTCTATGCCCTCTGTGTTTTTTCCGCCTTTGTTTGCTGCTTCCATACCTACCGGTTAGTTTCCTGGTCCTCCTCTGCCACTTTGAGTCAACGCACGCATTGGCCAGCTTCCTCAGGCGACGTGATGGGTGGCTGGATGGAATGTAGGAGCGTCCCCTTTGAAACGGGGTGGTTGCAGCTGGCACCGTGCTTGGCTTTTTTTTAATTGACTGCGTTAGTAACCCCCCGCCCCCCCACCCATATCGGAAATAAATCGTCCGGCGTCAGCATTGGCGACCGTTAAAAGCCTCGCAGCCGGTGTGGCCGGGGCAGGTGGGACACCTATTTCACGTGACCTTGTGGCGCCATCACAACCTGCCCACCGGAATTGTGAGAAAACTGCCGACGGTGGCAGGTGGCAGTTAAATTAATGATTGCCCCCGAGAGGTTACTTGGGTCGTGCAAGCCCCACCGGTGACAGCACCTGCCATCGCACGGCAGTGGCGGCATCGCTTAACCGACACAGCACTGCGCCAGGAGTGGTATGAGAACTATGAGTGTTAACTAGAGAATGGCCAATTCCGCATGGGTATTAACCCATTAAAGCTATCGCGTCATAGCCTTAAGCCGAAGATTAAGTGCCCCTTCCATTTCTTAAACCGAAAAGCTTCCCTACGCTAGGTAAAGCAGTCGTCGAGTAGGCCGGAGAATGACCTTGAACGACCTTCAGCCCAACTAACTTTATCTTCTCCTTATGGCACGGCTCGGGTGTCCACCGATATATGTGAGACAGTTACTGCACCATTCCCTTTCCTCAAATCATACGCACACACGCATACTCATGTCGGCCGCGGCTGTCGAATTTCGATGAAGGCGAAATTCTAGAGGCCCGCGTGTTGTGCGATGTCAGTGCACGTTAAAGAACCCCAGGTGGTCGAAATTTCCGGAGCTCTTCACTACGGCGTCCCTCATAGCCTGAGTCGCATTGGGACCTTAAACCCTCATAAACCAAACCAAAGCAAAGCATACTCATGCACGCACAGAGAGAGAGAGAGAGAGAGAGAGAGAGAGACGGGTTTTCGCTCAATGGGGCAAGCAAGGCTTACGCCTTAAAACGGCGCCAACTAGACTGGACACACCAGAGGAAGACACCACACGCGCTGACTCGTAACTAAAGGTTCAACGAAAAGGCGCAGGAATATATACGGAGAACCACCGAAAACTGCCCACATCACGGCAGCGTGACATATGGGGACACCCGTGGCATGAAAGAGATTGCGTACAAAACTTAACAGTCAGAGGCAGAGGACCTAAGTAAAGGCATTCTTCACCTGACAGGTCCACTGAAGTGTGACTGACGCACAGGTTGTTTTTTTTTTCTTGTAATAAAAAGGGCTTCTATTACCTGACTCATCCGGTCCTGGTGACAGAACAGGGTAGTGGTGCTCGGAAAGTATGGCGTGCATTTGCATTTTCGTTTACTTTTTTTATCTGCAAAAACACCTTCAGTGGCACTGTCGGATAAAGAATTGCGTTACTTAGATAACAGGCTACCCTCTCCTCCTGACTAGCAATATTTGTACGCAACGTCTTTTAGCGTTTCACCTTTACACCACGCGGTTGTAATGTTACGTAGTTTTCGGTGCTTCCCTTCATATATTCCTTCGCCTTTTCATTAAAGCTTTCGGTGCGAGTCAGCGCGTGTGGTGTCCTCCCTCTCATGTGTTTCCCGTCTAGCTTGCGCTGTTTTTCACCATGTGAATACGAGGCACTGTTGTGAAATGTCGTTGAGCACACATAACTACGCGAACATTTCAAGCACAAAGCATTCGGCGCTCGACTGTCTGTGTGATTGCAGGCCTTATTGCGGCATGCGTAGGTGGTGATATGGTGCATTGTTATCCACGTATTAGGGGCTATTTGAATCGTTCGAATCACTTCAATCTGATTCTTTTTGCACTTCGGGTGCCCCATGTACTCGCTGGAATCAATCAGAGAGACGTGTGGATATAAAACAATCGAGAGAAGATAGTTGTGTCATAGCGGTCTTACGTTCATTTCACGCCGTCCAGACACTGCACAAACTGAGAGCACGAGGCGCGGTTTAGTGTGCGCAGAAAAAGGCGACGTCATTGTTAACTCTTTCCACTTTATAACTCATCACACGGTTATAAATCTATATTATAGATATTATGAATTATAAATTATAGATCTATACACGTATTTGAAGTACCAACATGGCCAATAAAATTTATCAGCGTAAAAAACGCAAAAATCGAGTTAAGTGAATGGAAAATTTTCTAGCTTATTTTCTGCGAAGCAGCATGACAAAGTGGAAATAAAGTGGTATGGTTTTGTCATTCAACAGCTGCGCAAAAGTCTACATTTGACCCTATTATTTATATCAAATTGTCCCCAAAGCGTGCGTCGATTGACAACCGTGTAACGCTTCCATGCCGGCGAACACCAGACGGCGATTTCTTCGTTGTTTTTCGTTTATTTCTTTACACCATCGAGAAAATACACTGTGGGTCTCACATTTGGTTGCCACCAGCGTAAAGCAAGCACGAGTTTTCAGCGAAATGTTTAACCAAGCCAGATTTCACATACCCCGACCTCAGAAGCAGTCCTTCGAAGCGCCGCCATATTAGATCAATTGAGGCGCATTTTGTATAGGTCGTGGAAATCACCAGAACCCTTCTTTCGTTCGAGTACAGCAAGAGAGACTGAAGGGCTTATTAATGGCAGCGTCCTAATATTCCCAAACGGCGGAAGGCGGCCACCACGCATCGGAATTCGTTTTTCCGATTTGGTCGTCGCTCTCTGCAAACGCGGCTGTAAAACTCAGCCAGTACTGATTTCGCACCAAGTCTCCCCTCATTGGTATTGGCGCAAGTGATTTATTTTACTTTTTTCAAATTCACATTCATACCGCACCGACGGTAACGCCGCCAACCGATGGTTGACGCTTGGTGCGCAGCGCAGTTTAGCGAGCTGTGTAGTAAACTCACAAAAAAGGATCGAGTCGGGTTTGGGGGTGTTCCTTTTCTCCGCGGATATTCGCGGGGTGGCTAAGCCTTGGCTGTCACAACATTTGGAGATTATCGGCGCAGCACCCATAACAGATGAGGTACTACTAATCGGGAGCAACATGGCGTCCAGCATGGTTGTGGCTGCGCGACCGTGCACTAAACGAAATGGAGTGAAGCGTGTCGTTTCTAGTAGAGCAGTGTTATAGGCAAATGTGACGTAAGGAAGTATGGCGTCCCAGTTGCGATGGGCTGCGTCCACATATATGGAAATCATGTCAGCGATCGTCTTGTTGAGCCGTTCGGTGAGGCCGTTTGTTTGAGGGTGGTAAGCGGTTGTCTTGCGGTGACTGGTGCCGCTCAGGCGCATAACTTCCTGCGTAAGGGCCGAGATGAACGCCGTTCCTCTGTCAGTTAAAACGATGGCGGGTGCACCGTGACGAAGCACAATATTTTGAACGAAAAAAGTTCGCAATTTCGTCAGCGGTACCACGAGGGAGAGCTTTAGTTTCACAGTACCGGCTGAGGTAGTCGGTGGCGACCACAATGTAGCGGTTACCCATCGGGGACTCCGCAAATGGCCCGAATAAGTCCATGCCGACTTGGTGGAAGGGGACTTGTGGCGGATCAATAGGCTGTAGTAGTCCCGCAGGGTTAGTCGGCGGCGTCTTGCGACGTTGGCACTTGCGGCAAGTTCTGACGTAACGCTGGACAGTTGCAGCAACCCTGGGCCAGTAGTACTTTTGGCGTATCTGCGCCAAAGTGCGGGAAAAACCCAGGTGACCAGAAGATCTGTCATCATGGCAGGCCTGAAGGACTTCGTCGCGCAAGGCCGCAGGTACGACGAGCAGATAGGCAGCTTCCGCCGGGTTGTAGTTTTTCTTGTACAGAACACCATCGCGCAAACAGAATGATGACAGTCCACGTGAGAAAATTCATGGGGGCGACGCAGCGTTTCCTTCAAGATACTCAATGAGAGGCCTTAGTGCACTGTCATCCCTTTGATGTTGAGTGAGGACGGACGTGGAGATGGCGCCGAGAAAAATAGAATCGTCGTCGGGATCAGCTCGGTTATCCTCGATAGGAGGACGAGACAGACAGTCGGCATCACTGTGCTTCCTACCGGACTTATAAACGATGGTGACATCAAACTCTTGAAGGCGAAGGCTCCAGCGTGCAAGCCGTCCCGAAGATCTTTGAGGTTCGCCAGCCAACAAAGCGAATGGTGATCACTGACGACTCTACAAGAGCGGCCGTATGAATACGGGCGAAATTTGGTCACTGCCCACAGAATTGCCAGGCATTCTTTTTCAGTAGTGGAATAGTTCGCCTCCGAGCGTGACAAGGTGCGGCTTGCGTATACGATGCAACGTTCGATACCATCCTGCCACTGCACAAGGACCGCACCGAGGCCGACGTTGCTGGCGTCGGTGTGCAGTTCAGTGTCGGCTGACTCATCGAAGTGGCCAAGGATATGTGTACTCTGGAGACGAGTGCGGAGGTCTTCGAAGGCCTGTTGTTGCTCGTGGCCCCAGAGGAACGGTTCGGCATCTTTCGTGAGGCGGGTGAGGGACTCAGCGATCTGGGAGAAGTTCGGCACAAAATGCGGATAATAGGCGCATAGACCCAGAAATTGGCGCACACTGCGCTTATCGGTTGGCACGGGAAAAGCAGCGACGGCGGCTGTCTTATCGGGGTCAGGGCTGACTCCCTTAGCGCTCACGATATGGCCGAGAAACCTCAACTCCTGGAAGGCGAAGTGACAGTTTTCGGGCTTGAGGGAAATACCGGCCGAACGAATTGCTGCGAACACAGCGCGCAGGCGCCTCAGGTGCTCTTCGAACGTGGCGGAGAAGATGACTACGTCATCTAGGTACACTAGGCAGGACTGCCATTTTAGATCGGCAAGCACGGTGTCCATCATCCACTGAAAGATAGCAGGAGCCGAGCACAGGCCGAAAGGAAGCACCCGGAATTCGTATAGACCATCCGGGGTAATAAAGGCGGTCTTTTCCCGATCGCGTTCGTCCACCGCGATTTGCCAATAGCCACTGCGTAAATGTAGTGACGAGAAGTACGTGGCGTGGCGTAACCGGTCCAGGGAGTCATCGATGCGTGGCAGAGGATAAACGTCTTTGTTGGTGACTTTGTTTAGGCGCCTATAATCAACACACAACCGTAGGGTTCCATCTTTCTTCGACACTAGAACAACAGGCGATGCCCACGGGCTCTTAGACGGTTGTATCACGTCGTCTTGGAGCATTTCTTGAACTTGTCGGTGAATGGCATCCCGTTCCTTCGAAGAGATCCGATAAGGCTGCTGGCATAACGGTCGCCGGTTTGCGTCAACTATAATGCGGTGCTTTATGAGCGGAGTCTGTCCAACCTTGGAGGTCGAGGCAAAACAGTCGCGGAAAGATTCGATAATGCTCTCGATGCAGTGTTTCTGATTAGACGGGAGGTTCGGGTTCACGCCGTTTTTTATGGGAGTGGTCGGCGCCTCCACTGATGAAGCGATTTCGGACAGCGAGTGCTGTCCCGCGAATTCGCTAAGTTCTTCGAAATACGCTATAGCTGTTTTGCCAGGCAAACACTGGGGTTCAGAACCAAAATTGGTCACAAAAAGTTCGGTTTGCCCACTGTTCAATTCAATAATTCCGCGAGCTACACAGACTTGCCGACCCAGGAGCAGTGAGATGTGGGTTTCAGCGATGCCGCGAGTGCTGGGGCTGTTATCACACTCGACGGTAACAAACCTGCTGGCTCTGGACGGGATCAATACGCGGTCGTCACAGACGCGTAACTTAGTCCTGCGTGGCTCGGTGTCGTCGTCGACAGGTCTTTGTGTGGAAAACAACACTATTAGCTCCTGGAGGTTGATAACGGCACCGTACTCCTGAAGGAAATCCAAACCGAGTATGAGGTCTTTGGAGCACTCGGGTAACACAGCAAAGCAGCCAGGGAAAGTAACACCGCGGATCTGGATTCGTGAAGTGCAGACACCGATCGGAGTTACCACGTGGCCACCAGCTGTCCGGATCTGCGGCCCATACCAACGGGTCAGCACCTTCCTCAAGGCCGTGGCTAACCGTCTGCTCATTACAGAAAAATCGGCGCCGGTATCCACGAGTGCGGTAACGTCGTGGTTGTCGGCAGATACTGGTATTTCGGCGGAGACCAGTCGGTCACAGCGCGTCGTCGAGGTCGTCGGTTCAGGTCGTCGTCGGTCGGATCGTCGCGGCAAATCGTCCGGTGGAGGCTCCTGACTCGGTCCTGTAGCGGCAGCCCTACCCCCGGAGCACGCCGTCTTCAGTTTTCCCGACGTGGGGACGTGCCTCTGAACAGGCCAGAGGATGACGGGCGGCCGGGAGACGAGAACCGCCTTGGAGATGGCGATTGGGACTGGCGTCGCTGCGTGGTCGAAGATTGCACGTTACCAGCCAAGTACTGTTCGATATCACGTGGTCTTTCACCGTAGCGTGGCCGAGGTGCGTCAGGTGCAAACCCCCTTAAACCCATTCTGTGGTGGGGGCAGTGGCGAAGGATGTGGCCGGGCTCCCCGCAGTGGTAACAGAGCGGCCGATTGTTTGGCGTACGCCAAACATGCGCTTTGCTCACGGGTGACCTGAACTCCTGCGGCACTGAGGGTAAAGTTGCGACTGGCCCCTGCAGGTATGGCACAGGAGCGACGGGGGAAAAGGCTCGCATCGCAGCCCGGGACTTCGTAGCGCCTCGCTGTACGTCATAACGGAGGGCGCCGGGTGTGGAGCTGGGGGTGGCTGCACCGCTCGTCGGATTTCTTCGCGGACCACGTCCGTTACGGCAGCGACGCTGACCTGTGGAGCTTCAAAGCGAAGTTTCGCCAGTTCCTCGCGGACGAGGCTTCTTACAGGCTCCCGAAGATCCTCGGCGGGCAGCGACGTAGGCGTGTACTGGGAAGCGGCTGCTACAGTAGCCTGACGTCCGTAGTGGGCGCCCCCGTTCCTGCAGAGAGCGCTCGATACCCATAGCCTCCTTTGGTGAAGTCGGACACTGTTCGTGGCGGGTCACCAACCAGTCCGGCAAATAGCTGCTCTTTTACGCCACGCATTAAGTGGCGTACCTTCTGGGCTTCGGGCAATAGCAGGGTCGGCCCGATTGAACAGTCGCGTCATGTCCTCTTTGAACATCGCGACGCTCTCAATCGGCTGCTGTGATCTTGAGCGCAGGGCGATTTCAGCATTCTCTTTTCTTTCGCTGCTGGTAAATGTCGCTAGCAGCTCTCGACGAAAAGCCTCCCAGGTGGTAAAGGAAGCTTCGTGGTTCTCAAATCACGTTTTGGCCGAGTCCTGCAGCGCAAAGTAGACGTTGCGCAGCTTGCGCTCGCCGTCCCACTCATTGAAACCCACCACTCGGTCAAAGCTGGCCAACCAGTCTTCGATGTCCTCAAACCTCTCACCGTGGAATGATGGGGGCGACCGAGGCGTGTGAAGGACGAACGGCGGGGCATTCCCAGAATGCTGACTTGTCTGGCTAGCCGTAGCGGACGTCATGGCCCTTGCTGGTCTAGCGAGTTGGGCGAACTCTGGCAGGCGGCGGCTCGCCTTGTGGACTGGTGTTGTAGCCACGCACTGAGAACTGACGTCAAGAGTGTCCTCGAGGTCAGCGTACATGGACCGTTACCCCGCACCTCCATCAAATATGTCACCGACAAACGGGCGAAACACTCAAACCAGGTTTACATAGTGTTGCAAATGGGTTGCAAGCCCCAAGGGTAGCGTTGGCCTGGCGGCCTGGGGCAAAGCTGGAAACATCCGAAGGTCCCGGCAAAGGATGAGTCGACTGGCAACAGAACAACTTGTTTATTCTGGCATCGCAAAAGAGCAGCCGGTCAGGGCGACCACGTTACTCGAAGGAAGAAATCGAAGTCTCTCTTTGGCGTCCGGGGCAGCGGCTTTTTTATACCCTCGGAGTCGAGGGCAAGAAGGAACGGCTTGGGATGAGGCGCCCGATACGGCGACGCTCAGACATGTTCAGACGTGACGTGCGCGTCCGCCGGGCCGGCGCCGGTCAGACCTCCTCGCCTCCCAGTTGGGGAGCTCCTCTCCCCGGCTGCCGCGCTCTGACAAGCGTGGGCACCAACATGCACTCACACACACGCACACACGACGGCACGTGGCATTGAAACCTGCCTGGACGCGCTTGGCGAGAGGCGTTACGGCAGCACTGAACGGGCCCAAAATGACCGCCACTTTGAACGAAGCCGCGGCGTCCGTTGCATCCGCGCCGGCTATACCGCGCGTCGTAGGCGAGACGTAACAGACCGCCCCGCCGGGAGAAGGAGATCCCGATGGTCAGGGGACTGCATCCGCTGTCCGGAGGGATGTCGCTCGATGATGCTCGTAATCGAAACCGGTCGTCCCTCGACGTTGCTTGAGCGCAGCGCACAGAGAAGGCCTCGTTCTCAGGTTCAGGTTCACACAGGGCACTGCAAAGTGACTTCGGGAGAGTTGCCATTTTTGTGCTCGTTCCCAGCAAGCGTTAGAACTACACCGAAACGCAACCGCTCAGTCAGCAAGCACGAGACAACCCTCACTAAGCTCTGCCAGGCTCTTTCCCCTTTTATACTACTGCCTAGTTCCTTACAGTAGTCAAGCAGCACTCAGAACGCGTCCACAAATGAGAAAATTGCACTAGAAAGCACATAATCACTTTGAAACACTAAACAAAAGCAATATGTTAAAAATCCTGCCTCAGGAAGAAAACATCAGTAACAAACAACTTTGAGGCGGATTCCCACGTTAGGGGCTTCGACTTAAGCCATCGGCGTTACCGTTGAGACTCCCCTTTTTGTAACGCACCTCAAAGGAATATTGTTGCAAAGCGAGGCTCCAGCGCAGGAGGCGGCCATTTTTGGGAGAGATGGCCTGCAGCCATTGGAGAGGGCAGTGATCCGTCTCAATGATAAACCTCGAGCCGGCTAGGTAGCATGACAATTTCTGAACGGCCCACACGAGACACGCACACTCTTTCTCGGTGGCGCTGTACGCCTGCTCACGACAGGTCAGCTTACGACTAGCATACAGGACGGGGTGTTCCACTTCTCCATTGTCCCTTTGGCACAGTACAACGCCCATGCCTCGCTCACTAGCATCGCACTGAACAACGAACCCTTTCGTGTAGTCTGGCGATCGTAGCACAGGCTGGCTTGTTAGGGCGCTCTTTAGGGCCCTAAAAGCTCTTTCCTTTGTCTCGCCCCAAACGACTGTTTGGGGCTCTGTTTTTCTTAGAGCATCCGTCAGGGGAGCCGCGATATCGGAGTACCTGGGGATGTACCTCTGATAGTAGCCGGCGACACCTAAGAACGACCGAATATCGGTCTTCGTGCGCGGTTGCGGGAAGTCTCGCACAGCGGCCACGTTTATTTCAGAGGGGCGGCGACGACCCTGTCCAATCACGTGACCGAGGTAGACAACCTCGGCCTGTGCTAATTGGCACTTGGGAGCCTTGACTGTCAAGCCCGCTTCGCGCAGCCGGGTTAGCACTGCCCGCAAGTGTGCCATATGCTCAGACCAGGATGCGGAGAATATCGCTACGTCGTCTAAATACGGTAAAGCGAATTCTTCCTGTCCCCGCAACACTTTGTCCATGAGGCTTGAAAAGCAGTATGGCGCGTTCTTCAAACCAAAACTCAAAACTTTAGGACGGAATGTTCCCATTGGTGAAATGAACGCCGCATACCTACTAGCCTCTTCTGTAAGTGGAACCTGCCAATAACCCCTGACAAGATCTAGGGTGGAAATAAACTGAGCGCTACTAACTTTCTCAAGGCGCTCCTCGATGTTAGGGATCGGATAAATTTGATCCTTAGTGATGGAATTAAGTCTGCGGTAGTCGACGCAAGGACGAGGTTCCTTGCCCGGTATCTCAACTAAAATCAAAGGGGAGGTATAATCACTCTCACCCGCCTCAATAACACCGAGCTGTAGCATTTTCTTTACCTCAGCCTCCATAATATCGCGCTGGCGGGGTGACACCCGGTACGCCTTGGATCGTACTGGCTCTGGGGAGGTAAGTTCTATATCATGAGTAAGGACAGAAGTCCTACCAGGCCTCTCAGAGAACTGACCTTGAAACTCTTGTAAGAGTTGGTGTAGTTCGGTTTTCTGCTCAGCCGACAGCGGTGCTTTAATGATTAAGTCACTAATGACCTGATCAGTGTCTTCCCTGTTCGTCACTGAGCTTAGTCCCGGAAGCTCGACCGGAAGCTCTTCTAACTTTCCCTTGTCGGGCATTTCCTCTCCAGTACCTGGTGCCTTCAACGCTACAGGCTCAATTTTATCCAGTTCTGACGTGCTCGGAATATCAGCTTGCTGCGCCTCCGACCCTTTTTCATTGTTCGACAACGTCGGCCCCGCAACTACCGCCTTTGCAGCGAGCTCCCGAACTCTCGGTCTAGTTAAGGCCTGAACGCTAGCCTCACCAAACAAAAGCCCCTTCTCGCGCAGGAGGTGATCGGACCTGTTCGAAAATAGGTACGGGTACTGGGGGGGCAGCATAGATGACACTACGGCCTCCGTCTCAAGTGCTCCGAAAGGTTCTTCAATAAGCACTTTTGCTACGGGCAGACACACGCTATGAGCTTCCACGGCTTGCTTGATCCATGCGCACTCGCCCGTGAACATATCGGGTTCTACGTAAGAGGGGTGAACTACATCTATTGTAGCTGCGGAATCACGAAGCACTCGGCACTCTTTCCCGTTCACGAGGAAGTCTCGCATGTAAGGCTCGAGAAGCTTCATGTTCTCGTCAGTGCTACATAATGACAAACACACGACTTTTCTTTTTGTTTCTGGACACTGCGCCGATAAGTGACCCGGCTTCTGGCACGTATAATACACGCGCGCTTGCCTCCTCTCGAACCGCTTTCTGCGTTCGGCTTCGGCTGCCGCCGTCTCCTTACGTTCGGTCGGACTGCTTTCACTCGCATCCGCACTACGCGTGTCCCCCCATGCTCTCATGGGTGTGAACTTCGGCCTCTCAGACTTGGAGCCAAATTCACCCTTTTGACCGTCCTTAGCTCCGCGAGCCCGACGCGTCACAAACTCCTCGGCTAGCTCGGCGGCTTTAGCCACTGTACTAACGTCTGGCCTATCCAAGACCCAGTACCGCACGTTCTCAGGTAACCGACTATAAAACTGTTCCAGCCCGAAACACTGCAGAATTTTCTCGTGGTCACCAAACGCTTTCTCTTCTTTGAGCCACTCCTGCATGTTTGACATAAGCCTGTAGGCAAACTCTGTATATGACTCACTTCTGCCTTTTTTCATTTTTCCGAAACTTCCGACGGAACGCCTCCGCTGACAGCCTGTACTTTTTTAGCAGACTCGATTTCACTTGGTCGAAATCCTCTGCCTCCTCTCTCTTCAAGCGAGCGACTACGTCGGCCGCCTCGCCGGGTAACAAAGGGAGCAAGCGCTGTGGCCCCGTTTCCCGAGAGAACCCCTGCTTCTCGCACGTTCGCTCAAAGTTAACCAGGAACAAACCAATGTCCTCTCCAAGCTTAAACGGCCGCATCAGGTCAGTCATTTTGAACGATACCCGTTCTCCTGCACCGTGTGCCTGACTTCCATTACGAGCGCGTTCCATCTCTACCTCGAGACGCTTCATTTCCAAAGCGTGTTGACGGTCGCGCTCTTCTTTCTCTTTTTGCTCTTTACGTTCGCGCTCCTCTTTTTCTTTTTGTTCTTTACGTTCGCGCTCGTCTTTCTCTTTTTGTTCTTTACGTTCGCGCTCCTCTTTTTGCTCCCTCTCCTCAATTGTCTCAAGGCATTCCGACGGCTCGTCATCCTCAGCCTCCAACTCAAGAATAGCCCTTAGCAGTTCTGGTTTTCTGAGTTTGTCTGAGACATCCAGACCCAACTCTCTTGCAAGCTCCAGCAATTTCGGTTTGCGCAACGACTTCAAATCCATGGCTGCTCCGAATGCTGCTTTCTCTACTGCCTACTATTGTCTTGCCGCAAACTAACCCGGCAGCAACGACAACACATTTACCAGCTCTGTTTCTGACACTAAAAAAAGCCTGGCAAAACTCAGAAGAAGAAAGTCCCGCAATCACCAAACCTCGCAGCCAAGAATTCAGCGCAGTCGTTCCGCTGCAGGCAACCAGTCATCACACAGGGCTCGTTGCACTGCTCCCGGATGGTCGTTGTGCTGCTCAGCATACAGTTGACCGCATATCTTCGCTGCTGGCCTCCGTTGTCGGGATCTCACCGCTGGCAACCAGTTGTTGCAAATGGGTTCCAAGCCCCAAGGGTAGCGTTGGCCTGGCGGCCTGGGGCAAAGCTGGAAACATCCGAAGGTCCCGGCAAAGGATGAGTCGACTGGCAACAGAACAACTTGTTTATTCTGGCATCGCAAAAGAGCAGCCGGTCAGGGTGACCACGTTACTCGAAGGAAGAAATCGAAGTCTCTCTTTGGCGTCCGGGGCAGCGGCTTTTTTATACCCTCGGAGTCGAGGGCAAGAAGGAACGGCTTGGGATGAGGCGCCCGATACGGCGACGCTCAGACATGTTCAGACGTGACGTGCGCGTCAGCCGGGCCGGCGACGGTCAGACCTCCTCGCCTCCCAGTTGGGGAGCTCCTCTCCCCGGCTGCCGCGCTCTGACAAGCGTGGGCACCAACATGCACACACACACACGCACACACGACGGCACGTGGCATTGAAACCTGCCTGGACGCGCTTGGCGAGAGGCGTTACGGCAGCACTGAACGGGCCCAAAATGACCGCCACTTTGAACGAAGCCGCGGCGTCCGTTGCATCCGCGCCGGCTATACCGCGCGTCGTAGGCGAGACGTAACAATAGGCGTGCTGGAGGTGCAAGACAGCAGGGAGCTCGAGCGAGGAAGAAGACGAATCCCCTATCCCCTCGAGTGCGCAAGGCATGACAAGTCTGATCTAAAACAGTTCGGACGCGGTATGGCGCCACTGGATTGCTAGGTACTGTGGCAATATTGCGTTGTTTTTCACCATGCGAATACGAGGCACTCTTGTGAAATGTCGTTGAGCACACATGACTAACGCGACCATTTCAAGAACAAAGCATTCGGTGCTCGACTGTCTCTGTGGTTGCAGGCCTTATTGCGACATGCATGTGGGGTGGTATGGCGCATTGTTATCCACGTATTAAGCGCGAATTGATATCGGTCTAATCACTTCAATCTGATTCTTTTTGCAATTCGGGTGCCCCATGTACTGGCTGGAATCAGTCAGAAAGACGTATGGATGTATAATAATCGAGAGAAGATAGTTGTGTCATAGCTGTCTTACGTTCATTACTCGCCGTCCAGCCACTGCACAAACTGAGAGCACAAGGCGCGGTTTAGTGTGCGCGGAAAAAGGCGACGTCATCGTTAACTCTTTCCACATTAGAAATCTACACACGGTTATAAATCTATACTATAGATATTATGAATTATAAATTATAGATCTATACTCGTATTTGAAGTATCAATATGGCCAATAAAATTTATCAGCGTAAAAAAACGCAAAATTCGAGCGAAACTGACAGGAAAATTTCCTTGCTTGTATACTCGAAGCAGCATAACAAACTGGCAATAAATTGGTATGGCTTTCTCCTTCAACACGTGCGCAAAAGTCTACATCGACAATGTCATTCATTTTAAATTCTCCCCAAAGCGTGCGTCGATTGCCAACCGTGTACCACTTCCGCGTCGGCGAACACCAGACAGCGATTTCTTCGTTGTTTTTCGTTTATTTCTTTACACCCTCGAGCAAATAGACTGTGGGTCTCACATTTGGTTTCCACCAGCGTCAAACAAGCACGAGTTTGAAGCGAAATGTTTAACCAAGCCAGATTTTATATACGCCGACCTCAGAAGCAGTCGTTCGGAGCGCCGCCATATTGCATCAATTGAGGCGCCTTCTGTAGGTCCTGGAAATCACCAGAACCCTTCTTGCGTTCGAGTACAGCAAGAGAGACTGAAGGCCTTATTAATGGCAGCGTCCTAATATTCCCAATCGGCGGCAGGTGGCCACCACGCACAGGAATTCGTTTTGCGCTTTGGTCGTCGCTCTCTGCAAACGCGGCTGTAAAACTCAGCGAGAACTGATTTGTCACCAAATTTCCCCTCTTTGGCATTGGCGCAAGTAACGCATTTCAATTTTTAATTCACATTTATACCGCACCGACGGTAACGCCACCAACCGATGGTTGGTGCTTGATGCTCTGCACAGTTTAGCGAGTAGCGAGCTGTGCAGTAAACTCACAAAAAAGGATCGAGTCGAGTTCGGGGGTGTTCCTTTTCTCCGCGGATATTCGCGGGGTGGCTAAGCCTTGGCTGTCACAACATTTGAAGCCAAAAGTACAACTGGCACCAAAAGGAAATGAGAAGGCAGCCTATGAAAAACCATCGCCTCCAGAGAGCGCAGAATTGGCATCCGGCCGACCTTTCAGGGAAACCCAACGAAGAGAAGGACGAAGGGAGCTCGTTCCATGCTTGCGCACCACGCGCCACACGTGTCCTCGTTCGACGCTGGCCACCAGGCGAACGTGCTGTTCCGGCTTCGAATCGCCCCCGATCTCCAAGGCCTGCGTTCTTGCTGCTGTACTGGACAATTCAGTGACTCCCTGTTGTCTTCCCGTCTCCCGCTAAACCATCAGCATTTCAGCGCGCTCTTCAACGAAACTGGCGGCGCAGGTGGCCTTCGCGGGTGACAACTTGCAGCAGTGGACTCCTTCCGGCTGGATCCCGGTACGGCGCGTGGGCCTAGAATTGTTACCACACCCGGAGCGGTCCTGGCCTGTGGAACCTGTTGTTGTTCACCCTGCTGCGATGACGCACCACTGCCCCTACAGGCTTGAGCTGCTGCAATTAGCGTCGACCCGGAGCTGCTCCTTCGTGCTGTATGAGCGATTGCTGGGAAGCGAGCGGCTGGTTGACTTCGGCGAGATATGCGCTCTCCCCACCGAGGCAGGAAGCGTTCCTCTTCTATACGGCGCACTGTTGAGCGTTCTGCGTCTCGTACAGGCCCTGGAACACCTTGGAAATTTCGCGCTGAAAAAGCGTCCCATTACCGTGCCTTCAGAATGCGAGATGTCTCATGATACAGAGCACGACGGCCGTCATCACCATATGGACGAGCCTGGAGTCAACGCTGGGCACAATGACATGACCTTCCGCGCCCAGCGCACGATGCTACTGGTTTCTCACGGCTCCGGTCGTCTTGATCGAGGCGACCAGCTTGTGCTGCTGGTTCCCCACCACGCTGTCGCTGGACTGTCCAGCCTGGCTCCACACACTTTGGACGCACTACCACCCGGCTATCGCTGTCACGAAGAGGCAGAACTGCTCGCGGACTTTAGTCATGGGCTCGTCCAGGCCTCTGGTCGAGTCCTCCGTTGCTCTGCAGACTACCCTGTGCAGACACCTGGAGTGCTGCCCGGCCTTCATATCGTCGATGACGTGGCAGACCTCGCTAACCTTCTGCGAAACATCATGCAGGTTAATGCCAAAAGCCTCGCTGACGACGCCCTTGTAGCGCGTGCATGGGTTATCCTGCCTCCGTGTCGTCAAGCGAGTCGCGGAAGAACATAGGCACCTCCTGCTGGTCCCGTCCTGGCCTCAACCCGCAGTCCTCCAGTATTCCTGGTGGGCCAGCTGCGCGTCTACCATCTGCAGCGGCTTCGGTGTCATCGAAAAAGAAGCGGAAGAACTCTCGCACCAAAGCACGCAGCATGAGCTCGTCGCTGCTACCGAGGTCGTTTGCCTAGCGGGACGTCCGGGTTTCAGCGGGGTCACTGCGGGACCTATGCCGAGAGCTGGACATGCCACGCTACCGCATACCTCGCTGGCGTCGCCGTTGCGTGTCCGGCACGACCAACGGATGGACTAGTGAGGGGGGCGGCCTGACACTGATACGAATGGACGATACGCCGTTGCTATTCACGATGCTTTTGACCCGACATATAGGACTGCGCCTTGAGGCGTCAATCGTAAATCCGTCGAAGTATTTCTCGCAGCGACACTACCGAGAAGTGCCTGCCACCACCCATGATCGGCATGATGGGGATGGTGTCATTGTTGATGGTACATTTTTTTGTGCCCCATAATTGACTGTGTATAATATGCCCGAACGGGGCTGATAATGAGCTGCCGCACAAATGCAGAATTCTCCAGCATGTCTGTGTTTTGTCATCATTGCGTTGCTGAGAGTGCCGACGAAATGGGGCTATTTACGCCGGCTGGTGCATGGTCGCTCTAGCAAGAAATTTCTCGAAAAAAAGGACTTCGAAAGGAAAAACATGCACGCGCGGTGTGTTCTCTCCCACTCAGCGTCCTCTTTTTTCGCGGCATTTCCTCTTCGTGCCGCTGAAAATATCGTGTTTCTTCAAGCAACACCGACCTCTTATCGAATGGCCGCTGATCTTTATCAGCGGAGACGGGGGAATGCTTATGCTGCGGTCAAATGAAGCACTATACCGACGAACGTACTGCCGGAAGCTATGTGTTCTTGCGAATATTAGTATTCCGCCCTGTAAAATACCAAGAAGGCGAACAAAAAAGCAAGCAAAAGGAGCAGTACGACTTGATTCGCCCCAGCTCAACGAGATTAGCATCATCTGGGCCATCGGAGATGTTATGCAAAAGCAGTGTCTATTATCGTATCACATCCCTCGGCCAGCGGCCACCTTGCTTGCATTCGAGTACAGCATGATATACTGGAGACGATATTAATGGCAGTGTCTGTGCTGCCAAGAGCGGCGGCTGGCGTTCGCCACACGCATTCGTTCTGCCGCTTTGGACGTCGCTCACTGCAAAGGCGGCCGCAGAGAAAGGATGTAAGCACGTGGGTTCAAAGTGGCTGTTCGGGCGAGTTGCTTTGTCATGACGGAACATACAGCGCTACGACACCAGGACGAACACAGAAAGAGACAGCACGAGCACTAACTTTCAACTGAAGTTTACTCATTTCATGTGAAGTTCTTATACAGGCTGAATATCGCAGAAATACTACCAGGCTATCATGCCTTGAGTCACCACATAACACGCACTTACTTTTTATCTACATCATAAAGGAATTCAATTTCTTTCTTTGAGAGCGAGATAGATGCTGCACTAACACATTTATCTTTCAGTTTTCATATGTGTCTGGCTTCTACAATCTCAGCATTTACCTCGCAGCATCTATCTCGCTCTCAAAGAAAGAAATTGAATTCCTTGATGATGTAAATAAAAAAGTAAGTGCGTGTTAGCTGGTGACTCACGGCATGATTGCCTGGTAGTATTTCTGCGATATTCAGCCCGTATAAGAACTTCACATGCAATGAATAAACTTTAGTTGAAAGTTAGCGCTCGTGTTGTCTCTTCCTGTGCTCGTCCTGGTGTCGTAGCGCTATATGTTCCGACGTGGATTCAAGTTTCGCGAGAAATTATTTGTCGCCTATATTCGCGCTGGTGCAAGTGATTGATTACATCTAGAAAAAAATTTTTCTCGGCATTTTCCGCACCGACGGCAAGCGTCTTCAACGCGTTCGCAAGATGCATGCAATCTCTGTTGGGTTGCACTTAGATGGGCTGACTTCTGACTTCTAAATCGACCCGGTGACACGGAGAATATTTTCAGACGTCCACTTCAAAGCGCAGTCGTCGTTGGTTTGCAACGGACACTTCTGGGCGATGTGCGTTTTTACTACAAAATGAATTCGAACGCACGCTTTTTTGAAGGGGGAAAACTGTTCTATTTTCTAAAGCAGCTGCAACATTCAAGGTTCGTCACTGAAACAAATTTCTTTTGCGCCATTTAGCCTTCCTTTTTTTACGAACCAACTCCGCGCATTTTGTATAATGTCGCTTGCTGCTGAGAACCATTCCCCTCTGTTGTTGTTGTTAGCCTTACAAAATATGTCGCATACCCACATTGGGGATGTAATGAATGGCCTGTTAAGTCGGCAGAAGAGCTGAAAAGTACGACATATGGTGACAGCAAGAACACCAGTGCATTTCCACGGAAGCCAGCGGATCGCAACCAAGGCCTGGAAAACAACACGCCTCAACGGCTGCCGCGCTTTGGAATGTGTGGACGGGACGCCAGTTTGCGTCGTTTCCCGAACCCGTAAGCGGCGGACGCTACCGCGGGTGACCCAACGGACCCCGGTGTGGCGCGGAAAGAGTGATGGACAGCATCGCCGGCTTCGCTTGGAGGTCGGTTTACTGTTACGTCCTTTCAGCGGAGCCGACACGCCGCAGAGGAGGCGCACTCAAGAACGGCGGTGAAACGGACCGACATGCCAAGAAGACCGTGGTTGCCTGCGGACTGCTGGTTGTGTTTGTTTTACGCGGTGATATACGTGCTCGCATCTGGGAGGCGGGTCTCCGTGGCGCCGAGTGGATATGTGCTCGTTGATTGGTCAGCGCCAATTCCCTTACTAGGGACCTGGGGAAATAGAGAGGGGTTAAAAAAAGCCATGGTTCAGGACCAGAGAGCATTCTTCTGAATCTCGCTAAGATTGTAACATGTAAGACGAAAATAAATTCGTTCTGTTACGAGAGCTCCTCTTCTCCGTGGTCTTTCAACGCCGAGCCGGTCTTCACTACATTCGGCTCCGGCCCTACATCCGGAGTCGCGACAACTGGTGGCAGCGCGGTGGGATCGAGCCTGGCTGACCGACGGAGGACAGCACGCCGAGATCGCAGACTGGCAGTTGCGGACGGGTGAGTGTTGGCATTGCTTTTAGGGTACCAGGCTGATAAGACAGAGGTGTAATCTTTTCCCTGGCAAGGCCAGCTGCAGAAGCGTGATTTAAAGTACTTCTGGGTGGAGGCCACTGCATTGTCACACTGCTTGCTGTCAGTCATGGATTTGAAGCGGCTGCTCAAGACTCAGCTCGTGAGTCTGAGTGAGGAGTTAGGAGTGAAGATTAGCCCTGAGATGACAAAAGCAGAGATCATCGTGGCTATAGAATCTTCTGATGCCGAGAGTGGGCAAGTAGAGGAAGCATGGAATGAGATTCAGAGATGCCAAGCGGTTGAGTGAAAGCAACTAGAGCTGGAAGTGGAGAAACTTCGCCTAGAGGTTGAGCTCAAAAAGACGAGTGGTGTTCGAGGAGTAGAGGAAGTGGCACGAAAAGATCTTTACGATCTATCGAAACTATTGCAGCCCTTCACGATTGGGCAGGATATAGGCCTCTATCTCGTTAACTTCGAAAGAGCTTGCGAAAAAGCACAGTTCAGTAGCAGATCTTGGCCGCGACGTTTGTTGGGCTTGCTGCCCTGCGAGGCGGCGGATGTCATCGCCAGACTCTCTGCAGAGGACTCTGACGATTACGATAAAGTGAAAGAAAGCCTTCTCAAGAGATTTCGTCTATCGGCATAGGCTTTCAGGCAAAGGTTTCGGAGCCTTACAAGAAAGCAAGGTGCCAGTTACGCAGAGTTTGCCTATGAGTTGAAGGCAAATCTGGTGGAATGGATGAAAGGCGCCAAAGCTAATGATGAGTTCAGTAAGGCTCTAGAAATAATCGCTATAAGCAGTTTCTGTCCAAAGTGCCTGAGTCGATGAAAATTTGGATTCAGGACAGGGCGACAGTCAGCTCGGTGCAGGCAGCGGCCGAACTGGCGGACGAGTATGTCTCTCGCCGAGGAGTACGAGAGGAAGTTTTTTCCGCCAGGTCGGTTGAGAGAGGAAAGAGCTGGACAGAGCGCCAGTGGAAAGGGGTACCTAAACCCAAGAGTGGGACATCGGAGGCTAATTTAAAGCCTACAAAGGTTCACAGGTCTGAAAGTGAAACGGAAAGAAAGGAGGTTGATGACCGCTCAAAGAGAAAAATTTTTGAAGCGCGCAAGCCGCCCACTTGCTATAACTGTCAGGAAACTGGGCATATCGCTGCAGGATGTCGCAAACCTAAAGTAGCATTTGCTTACGCATGCGATTCAGCGACTAACGACCAGCTTCTGAGACCATATTTATTGGATCTCATTGTGAACGGCAAGAAATGTCGGGTGCTCAGGGACAGTGGAGCAACGATTGACCTGGTGCATCCGGACTACATTGAGCAAACCCAATACAACGGCAAATGTGCATGGATCAAGCCTATACTGGAGGAAGCAAGCGTTTGCCTTCCAGTTGCTGACGTGATCATAAGCGGGCCGTTCGGTGAGGTTCACACGGAGGCAGCAGTTTCCAACAAGCTACCACCCCAGTATCCTTACTTGCTCTCGAACCGAACTGATCGACTTCTAAAGGATGAAGGGAAAACCTTGACAGGAGTTGTTCAAGCTCTCACAAGAGCTAAGGCGCGTGCTCTAGCGGCTAAGTTAGAGACGGCAGAGCCGAACTCAGGGGAGGGGCTGCGCACACGTGACACGGGTACACAGCCTCAGACAGCGCAGAAGCGCGGACAGAAAGAGATAGAAGATGAGGAATCAAACAGAGATAATACCGAAATGTCAGAGCAACCGTTCGCTGCGAACTCGGATGAAGAGGGGACTGAAATGGAAGGAGCTAATCAAGGCAAGCCAGGGCAATCAGGAAGGGAAGGATTGGATTGTGAAGGGCTGTTCGCTCTTCCATCATCAGATTCACTAGACCGAATTCTAGGAAAGGTGACCAGAGACGCTCTGATTAAGGAGCAAGAAGAAGATCAGACTCTCAAGCATGTGTGGGATACGGCCAAGGAAGGAATCGCTCGTAAGAATGTGAGATTTTCTGTGAAAAATGGAATATTGTATCGCCACTACAGATGTGCAAAAGGGCGCGTCCTTGATCAGCTGGTAGTGCCGGCCAAGTATCGAACTGACATTTTGTCGCTTTGTCACGGAGCAGGTTGGTCGGGACATTTAGGGGTCCGTAAGACGAAAAACCGCCTGCTATCTGAATTTTATTGGCCGGGTTGCTTCAAGGACGTCGAAAACTACATCAGGGCATGCGACACTTGCCAGAGAGTGGGGAAACCACACGAGAAGTCCAAGGCACCGCTAAAACTTCTACCGCTAATATCGGAGCCCTTTCGCCGGCTGGTGATAGACATCGTGGGACCGCTCCCAATAACAAAAGCAGGGCACCGATACTTGCTGACTGCGGTTTGTCCCGCCACGAAGTTCCCGGAGGCTATTCCCATCAAAGAACAGAGCTCAGTGGAAGTAGTCAACGCACTCCTATCCATCTTCGCAAGAGTAGGATTTCCGCAGGAAATTCAGTGCGACCAGGGCACCATGTTCACGAGTGTTCTAACTTGCGGCTTTCTGGAGAAGTGCGGGGTGAAACTAATTCATAGCTCTGTATATCACCCGCAGTCGAACAGCGTTGAACGGTGCCACTCCGTAATGAAGCGCATACTGAGAGCGCTGATTTTTGAAAAGAAACGCCAGTGGGATGAATGTGTCCCTGCTATGCTATTTGCTTTGCGGACAGTCACTCATGAGGCGACCGGATTCAGTCCGGCAGAGCTCGTGTACGGGCGGGCCTTACGCTCCCCTTTACGCTTGCTAAGGGAATCTTGGGAGTCAAAAGACACAGACCCGATTGTAGTCGAATATATATTGGACTTGTTAGGAAGGCTGCGCCGATGCCGGGAAATCGCAGAAGCTAACATGAAGGAGGCTCAGACTAGGGCTAAAAGTTATTACGATCGGAATGCGAAGTTGCGGTCGTATCAGGAAGGAGATCAGGTCCTTGTTTTGAGGCCATCCCGTAAGAATAAGCTCGAGGTTCAATGGGAAGGACCATTTAGAGTTGTAAAGAAACTTTCGGACACTAATTACGCCATTGAGCGGAAAGGAAAGCGCCGAGATATGATATATCACCACAACCTCATGAAACGCTATGTGGACGAGGTTCAGACAGTCAATATGGCTCTTAACGCCAGTGAGGAACTAACGACGGACATTCCTCAGCTGGATGGTCCTGCCCAAAGCATTGACGCTGATGCCGTTATGGAAGTGGCAGCTCCTGCTGAGGGACTGACCGAAATGCAATGGGCTGACTTGCACAGATTAATCTCGGAGTACGACGGCCTTTTTTCGGCGACACCTGGGAGGACAGCTCTCATTGCTCATGACATAGAGCTAACGTCCGACGTTCCAGTTAAGTTGCGGCCTTACAGAATGGCTCCGCGTCAGCAGGAAATGCTAAAGAAGGAGGTGGAGCGTATGCTTGAACTGGGAGTTATCGAACCGTGCGAAAGCGCCTACGCGTCTCCTATGATACTTGTGGAAGTTCCGGGAAGGGACCCTCGTCCTTGCATAGATTATCGGAAGCTTAATGCCATAACGAAAGATCAGACGTACCCGATCCCAAACGTAGAAGAGCGTTTGGAGAGAGTTAGTACTGCGAACTATGTATCCACTTTGGACTTAGTTCGGGGGTACTGGCAAGTACCTATGACCGAACGGGCTAGCCAGTATGCCGCATTTACCACACCTGCGGGCACCTTTAGACCCCTTGCGTTAAGTTTCGGCCTAAAGAATGCACCATTTTGCTTCTCAAGGCTCATGGACCGAGTTTTAAAAGGCGCAGAGAGTTACGCTCTCCCCTACTTGGATGATATAGCTATATTTGCAGCTACATGGGACGAGCATCTTTCTCACCTGAAAGACATTTTCGACCGCTTGAAGAGGGCAGGGCTAACGGTGAAACCCGCGAAGTGCCAACTCGCACGAGCCGAAGTGAGATATTTGGGACACGTATTGGGGCAAGGAAAGAGGAGACCAGATGACTTGAAAGTCGAGGCAGTAGCTGAATTTCCTCAGCCGCAAAACAAGTCCGGAATAAGAGCATTCCTGGGGCTTACGGGATATTATCAAAGATACATACCCCGCTACTCTGAACTCGCCGCTCCCTTGACAGACGCGCTGCGAAAAAACGCGCCAGAGAGAGTGAGTTGGAGCCAGGAAATGGACAGGGCTTTTCGGGCGCTCAAGGAAGCGCTGTCCAGCACCCCTGTACTGCGTGCTCCGAGATATAACCGACCCTTTATCGTTCAATGCGACGCAAGCAACTGAGGGTTAGGAGTGATTCTTTGTCAGGAAGACGAAAACGGCGATGAACATCCGGTGCTCTTCGCGAGTAGGAAGCTCACGGCGAGAGAAGAGGCCTATAGCGCATGCGAAAAAGAGTGTGCATGCCTGGTTTGGGCATCCCAAAAGCTTGCCTGTTACCTCTACGGAACCCCATTCGTCTTTGTGACAGACCACTGCCCGCTCACATGGCTATCTCAAATGTCAGGCAAAAACCCTCGACTGCTAAGATGGAGCCTTGCACTTCAAGATTTGTGCTTTAATGTGAGGTATAGAAAAGGAAAGGCAAACGCGAAGGCCAATGGCTTGAGCCGTGCCTACTGATTCCTAATCTGCCTACGCTGAATATGGGAAAATTCTTTATATCTCATAATTGTTAGTGTTATATGTTGTTGCACTTAAGTTTTGAGGAGCCTACGTGTCTGAGTGAATATTTTCTTTTTGTAGCGATAAGACAGCAGTAGTGTGACAATGATCGAGAATACAATATCGGGCACGAACTTTCTTATCATGCAACAACAGCCTGGTTGCCTGAAAGCTTTTGCTGGCGCTTGCTTGTTCTGTGGCGCCCGCTTTTGCAATTTATGAGCGGCCACCACTTGAAGGAGGATACAGATCTCTTACGTCGAGCAGCTGACACTCCTCGCCGTCCGAGATCTTCCCGTCGGCGGAGGAGCTGTAATGAATGGCCTGTTAAGTCGGCAGAAGAGCTGAAAAGTACGACATATGGTGACAGCAAGAACACCAGTGCATTTCCACGGAAGCCAGCGGATCGCAACCAAGGCCTGGAAAACAACACGCCTCAACGGCTGCCGCGCTTTGGAATGTGTGGACGGGACGCCAGTTTGCGTCGTTTCCCGAACCCGTAAGCGGCGGACGCTACCGCGGGTGACCCAACGGACCCCGGTGTGGCGCGGAAAGAGTGATGGACAGCATCGCCGGCTTCGCTTGGAGGTCGGTTTACTGTTACGTCCTTTCAGCGGAGCCGACACGCCGCAGAGGAGGCGCACTCAAGAACGGCGGTGAAACGGACCGACATGCCAAGAAGACCGTGGTTGCCTGCGGACTGCTGGTTGTGTTTGTTTTACGCGGTGATATACGTGCTCGCATCTGGGAGGCGGGTCTCCGTGGCGCCGAGTGGATATGTGCTCGTTGATTGGTCAGCGCCAATTCCCTTACTAGGGACCTGGGGAAATAGATAGGGGTTAAAAAAAGCCATGCTTCAGGACCAGAGAGCATTCTTCTGAATCTCGCTAAGATTGCAACATGTAAGACGAAAATAAATTCGTTCTGTTACGAGACCTCCTCTTCTCCGTGGTCTTTCAACGCCGAGCCGGTCTTCACTACCTTCGGCTCCGGCCCTACATCCGGAGTCGCGACAGGGAGTTATTCTATGCCCACAAGACTTTTTCGCATTCGCGCGTTTGCCTCTTCCTCCTCTTTTCCAAACCATTTACTCCCTGATTACCCAAAACACTCGTCCCGGTATAAGGCACATACCCGATGCGTTGTGAGTATGTGTCATTTGATATTTTAACTTGGTAACAGCGCGAAAAAAAGGAAGAACAAGACAAAGACGAATAAAGGTATATGCGCTCTCTCTGTCGCCTTCTTTGATCTATCGCTTTTTTCGGTGCGAAAAGGAATTACCAACTGGCCCACTTGGCGAAGTTGCTGCAGGAATCATTGGCAGTGGCGAAGTCGCTTAAACGTCAGTCTATTCTGCCAGCCACGGAGTGTGTAGTCATTCTGTCTGACATCAAGTACGCTCTAGAGCGCCTGCAACTAGGCAGCATCTTTGGTAAAATTTCCCTCTGGTCTCTAACCTGATTCATGACAGTCCAAAATATTTAGTTTGCTTCTAGCGGCTACCATCTCACGTTGGAGCCGCGGGTAACACAGCGCCAGACCTTCTTGCCCTAGAAACTCGGTCATACCCATCGTCAGTGGCTGTCTTAAAGGGCGAGAACTTCGCAACGCAGCCATACTCGGGGATAACGGAAAGAGTGAGGGACGAGCTTTTGTCTCCGTGCCGCGGGGTGCGGGTTTTTCGTTGTCCGGGCTATGGGTGCGGAGGGGTGAAAGGCGGGAGGTTGGAGAGACGATGCAAGGTCGCTATTGCTGAGCAGCCCACTCCCCACCGCACGGGGACAAAGGCCCGTCTCCTTCCCTTTCCTGCCTAGCATCTACTGTAGTGTCGCAAAACAAAGTTGTTCCCGGGTAAAGTGGGGCATCACTTTTCGGCATTTCAGTAATCGGTCGCCTCTGCACCTCCCTTGGGTTATACGAGGCTTGTGCGACAGAGCTATACTCTATTGTATCGCTTGCTCACGAAGTCTGCCTTTACGCCGGCATGGATGCCCAAAATTTATCATACCCACTTATGTGCGTAAATTGTTGTGTTGTAGATGATATGAACCATTTCATTTTAGCGTGCCCGCGTTTTTATGCCAAGTATGAAGGAGGAGGTGAAGAAAAGTTTATTTAGAAAAGGCGACTGGGAGAATGGTCTTCGCGGGCGGGGTCCTCAGTCCAGGACTGCGCGATAGCTTCTGCTATCCTGCGGGCCCGCGCAATCAGCCGCTGCTGATCGCGCAGGCTAGAGCTGGATAAAGCAGCTTCCCATGAGGAGGTAGTGGTGAGGTGATGAGGGGGGGAGGGGGTTAGGGCACTCCCGCAAGGAGTTGCATAGAATGGGTTGGGCGCTGTCGCATAAAGGACAGTGAGAGGGTTATTGTGCCGGGAAGAAGGTGTGCTTGTGGTGGAGGTTCGGAAGGAGTTCCACTGGAGCTTGCGCCATGCCGGGGCGTTCGCCCTTGATAGGGATGAGTGTGGCGGTGGAAGTGTTCTTCACTGTTACCTGGTTGTAGTCTGCAGAATTCGAGTATGTGAGTCGAATATGTGTGAACTATGTGTGAATGTGTGTGAGTTCGACTCGAGTATGTGAGTCTAACTCCTCTCTGAGGAGTGAGTGAGTTTGAGTATGTGAGTGTCGTTGAGGCCTGCTGCCTGGCCTGTAAGTTCTCGGGCGAGCGCAGGTATACGCGCTCGTTGCTAGAAAGGGACGCGAGGCCTGGAGCCCAGGCGATGCGTACCATGGGGAGTGAGCTGGTATCAGGGAGATTCTCCGGTGTGTGCTTTGCTTGGGGAGTGAGCAGTCCGGATACATACGCCTGGTAGGCGGCCTGTGAGTTGGTGACGACATTTATTGCTGCTCCCGCCATCATGTGGGCGTGATGCGGCTTGTAGTGTAGCTGATGGCTCTCTATTCCGCCAACTGGCTCTGATTCAAGGCGATCGATGCGGCAGCTTGTGAGTGGCCGTCCTCGTTCGTGACCGCCATGCACATAGCCGGCTGGTCGGAGTAGCTGGCGGCATCAGTATAAAGCGTGGACGGATCGTTTCCGACGGAGCGCGTCAGCGCTTGCACTCTGGCCTGTCTTCTGCCTCTGTGATGAGCGGGATGCATGTTGCGTGGAGTTGGTGCCATCTCTCCCTTTGCACGGATCGTGGGCGTCATGGGCGTTGAGTCGGGCGACGGAGGGGAATTAAATGCTGGGTACCTAAAGCGGTCGAGGAGGGCTCTGCCTGTGCGCGTGCTTTGCAGCCGGACAAGCTGGCCGGCGCGCTGTTCTTCGGTCCGTTCTTCGATTGAATTGTGGATGCCTAGTTGGAGCAGGCATTGTGTTGAGTCGTGTGATGGAAGTCCCGTCGCCGTTTTGAATGCCAGTCGGAGGAGAGCACTTAAGCGCTTCATTTTTATGCGAATGAATGTGTGGTAGGGCGTGCGGTACGTAAGCCGGCTCGTGTTCGAACATAAATCCCCTCGGCCAATGGTGGCGGTTTAGTCTGCGAGGAAAGCGCTGGCGTAGTTGTACGTTCGTGGACCGCAGCGGGAAAAATTTAGAGCGGTTTAGCTCTGGTTAAACCTGGAGTGACGCGATAGCTACAGCTTGTGGATAACCTGTTTCCTACCTCACCATAGTGCGTCAGGACAGCACCGGCTGGGTGAGGAGGAAAGTCTTCCTCATGGGGGAAGTGGAAACAGCGACGGGAGCACCACCTCGAAGGTTACGCGAAATTCCGTGAAACCGGAGAGGTTCTCTTCGGGATCCGGCCAGCGTCACGAGCGGTTGCAGCCGCACACTCTCGTAACCTTCCGCGGCAGGCGCACGGAGAACCGTCGTACCTTGCCGCTGGACTTCTGGTTCCAGGCAGCGAAGCGAGCGCAGCAAAAGCGCGCTCTCATTGCCTTCCCCAGCAAATGCTAGGGAATGGCTTTGCCCCAAGAATGCGGCGCGCGCGGGAAATCCCGGCCGCCATTGTCGGCGCATAAAAATGTTCGCCGCCAATATTTCAGAAGTCGCGCCCCTGCCCCAGCCGGTAAGTCGGAAACCCTTCTTACGTAGCCTTCTATTTCCAAGGAATGCCTCGTTTATGTTGTGTAGCTAGCTGGCCCGCTCTGTGTGTATTAATTGCAAGTGTAATAAATAGCATATGATTGTTAACGCTTTTTCGTACCTCTCCAGTGTTCCCCACATTTCCACAAGCTGGCCGGGTGGAACTTCATCAGTTGAATTGCGAAGTCAGTATTTCGCCGCTCTGTTTCGTTGGGCGTTCATTCTTCATCTTCGTCCCACTTGACGCGGCGCATGCGCACATCTGTGGCAGCTCGGATTCGCCGGCGCGCCGCCAGCAGCAGCAGCAGCTGCTCCGCACCACGTGACAGGTCACGTGACCAGCCTGGCGACGAACCACGTGATCAGCCACGGAACCGCGCCGCCGGCAGCTGCTCCGCACCACGTGACAGCGTGGCGGCGCAGCCACGCTGAAGGCTTGAAATGCTACCGTAATGTAGCTATCGCTTGAAAAGACGAGGTTGGGAAGGATCAAGTCGTGGGATAAGTAATCGAACACACCTTTTAAGTCGGGGGCCAGGATCGCCTTGGTCTGTGCAGCGCTTGACGCCCCTGACTTCTGGTGACAGTGTCCATAGGAAATGCATAGGAACTTTCAGAAGCTGTAGCGTGTCTAAAAATGGCTCGATTTTCATGAGGTGATTGGTAGCGTTTTCTTCTTTAATGAGTGGAAGAAATGTTGCAGACATATATTATTTTTTAAGTTTCATTTTTTTACAAATCGGAGGTAAATATCCAGAAAAATTGCACTTTTAAATATGTAGCTCTTTCATGTCATTTCGCGAAAAAACTAAGCCAAATATCAGAATTCCGTCCGCAACATTTCCTCCCTTTTTCTTTCTTGATTGTCAAGCCGCAATTTTCATTCATATTGAGCGTAGCATTTGCGTTTTACAGGCTCTGAAAATTGTTTTGATTGATTGTAAAACATTTTATTCGCCGGGAAGAGCTTGGCAAGAGGTCGCGTTAAGTGGTCGAGAGTACATAGCCCTCGACGACTTTGTCAGCCCACTCCACCGCCAAAACTTGCGTTCTGGGGTCAGAGCTAGCCAGCACGGTCTCCCACCGCTCGAGAGAAGGAGCTGTAACTAGATCACCCGGAGGTGGCTCTATTTTGCAGTCCCACGGGATGTGATCGTAGGTAGCACGTTGGCCACAGTGTTTGCAGTTTGGGTTGTAAAGATCTGGATAAATGTGCGCGAGGAGTGATGGGGTGCGTATCGATCTCGTCTGTAGACGACGCCACGTAACCTCTTGTTCTTTAGTAAGTCTTTTGTCTGGAGGGGGGAAAATTCTCCTCTCTAGTTTAAAATGATTGGTGAGATCATGATATGTGATCATTGAGTCCTTCGTGAAATTCAGGGAGCCAGACTCATCCACTGCCCGGTCGACGAAACCTCGGGCTTTATTGTGGGCTGCCTCGTTCCCCGGATTCCCCGAATGGGCTGGGACCCATATCAATTCGGAATAATTTGGTGAGAATTTGGTTGCGTTAAGGATTCTAAGGGAGGTGTTTGTAATTCGCCCTTTAGCGAAATTATTGATACCCATTTTGGAATCGCTGAGGATGATGCTCCCTTGGGTATGTGCTAGGGCGAGAGCTATAGCCGCCTCTTCTGCCGTTTCAGAGGATTTCGTTTTGATTGTCGCCGAGACGATGTGGTCACCATTCTCGTTCACAACCACAACTGCTAAGGCATTGGTATTTTTGTATTCTGCCGCATCTACATAAAGTGTTGCAGCGCACTGTCTGTATTTCTTATGTAAGGCTTTGGCTCGTGCTTGTCTTCTACCCTCATGGTGTAAGGGGTGGATGTTTTTGGGGAGTGGTTTGATTAGTAGGGCCGTCCTATAGGCGCGGGGTAAGTCTACTGTAGCATCGTTATTCGTAGGTTGAAAGTTAATTCCGAGCCTGGTAAGAATACTCCTGCCAGTTCTGGAATTGGCTAATCGCGCTGTTTGAGCCATTAAATGGGCTTCTTTCAGTTCATTGTAGGTGTTATGTATTCCTAACCTCATAAGCCTTTCGGTTGAGGCATTAAGTGGGAGTCCTAACGCAGCCTTATAGGCCTGCCGTATCATGCTATCCAATTTGTCCTTTTCTGCTTTCGAAAATTTCAGATAAGGGGTGGCATAGAGTATCCTGCTCAGCGCAAATGCCTGCACTAGGCGGCATAAATCTCTTTCCCTCACCCCTTGTCTGCGGTTAGCTATGCGGCGGAGTAATCGCGCCGTCGCTTCTACCGTGCGTTTTAGCTTAGTGAGTGTGTCAGTATTTTTTCCATTTGTTTGTAAATACAACTCCAGTATTCTCATGGTCTGTACCTCTTTGACAGATCGTCCATTAACATAGACGTTTATTTGCGGGGGGGATGTCGTGGTACGCCTACCTCTTTGTTTACGACGGATCACGAAGAGTTCAGATTTTTGCTCAGAACAAGTGAGGCCGGAATCCCATGCGCATGCCTCGATGATGTCCACTGCTGCTTGGAGTGTGTCTTCTATGTAGCCTTCGCATCCTTTGGTTACCCAAAGTGTGATGTCATCTGCATAGAACGTGTGATGTAGGTCTGGTATTTGTGCCAGTTTGGGGGAATTTTGATGAGGGAGAGGTTAAAAAGGAAAGGGGACAGGACGGAGCCCTGTGGCGTTCCTTTACTTCCTAGTTTGATTGGGGCAGACTCTATTGTTCCGACCGTTATCACTGCTGTTCTGTTAGTGAGGAAGGATCGGATGTAGTTGTACGTCCTTTCTCCGGGGTTGATTTCTGACAAGTTTGTCAAGATGGCTTTGTGGGTGACGTTGTCGAAAGCTTTAACAAGGTCTAAACCCAATATTGCTTTCGTTCCTGTTCCCTCGTCAGTTTCAATTATGTCCTTGTTAAGCTGCAAGAGAATGTCCTGGGTAGATAGTTGGGCCCTGAATCCTAACATTGTTTCAGGTAGGAGGTTCATGTCCTCCGCATAGTTTTGGAGCCTATTGAGGATGACATGCTCCATGAGTTTGCCTAGGCATGATGTTAATGAAATTGGGCGTAGATTCTCAGTGCTGAGTTTCTTACCCGCTTTAGGAATAAAAGTGATTTTCGCGTGTTTCCACTCTGGTGGTATGTTGCCTGCATGCCAGTATTTGTTCATAAGGTCTGTAACCGCCGCGATCGACGTTGCGTCTACGTTCCTGAGAGTCTTATTTGTTACTTTGTCTGGTCCTGCCGCAGATGTTGTCCGCAGTTTTCCAATTGCGTACCAGACCTCTGCGTCTGTGATGTCTGCGTCTAAATTTGGATTAGGAGTCCCCCGGTAGTCTGGTTGTGTGGTACTATCATCCGTGTTTAGATAACGTTCTGCTAGCTCTTTGATTAGGTCTTCAGTTGTACCCTCATATTTATGTATGAGTCTGTACAGTTGACTTTGTTGCACGGGACGTGTTTGTCCTGGATCGAGCAGGTGTCTTAGAAGATGCCATGTCTTCTTATTTCCGAGCTGTCCATTGACGCTTTCACATATTTGGTTCCATTGTTGTGTTTGGAGAGTAAGTGTATGTTCCTCGATTCGCCTCTCGATTTCAGCGATCTTTTTGCGTAGTCGCTTGTTGTGTTTTTGCTGCTTCCAGCGTTTTTGGAGGCCTTTTGGGCCTGCCACAGGTGTAACAGTTTTGAGTCTGCAATCTGCTCCTCCTTCTCAACTGGCACCACAACGCTAGTGGAGCTGACATCCTCATTCAGGGAGATAACCCAGTCGCTAAGGTTAGAGATCTCCTTTGGAGCTGTTTTATCGCGAAGTTGCCTGAACTTGTCCCAATCCGTGGTTCGTATTTCTTTTGCTTTGTTTTTAAGTTTTGTCGTGGGGAAGGTGATGCTAAGGATGAAGTGATCACTACCAAGGTTTTGCCCGGTGTTGACCCACTTTGCGTCCTTGACGTTTTTAGAGAGGGATAAGTCTGGAGATGTGTCTACACATACACTGTTACCCATGCGTGTGTGGTCGCTCGGGTTGTTTAGCGTTGTGAGCCCTAGTGACTGTATGATTTGCCAGAGCAGGTTCCCTTTCGGAGTTGCTTTGGTATATCCCCATGCTGGGTGTTGAGCGTTGAAGTCTCCCACAATTAATAGTTGAGCCCTAGCAGCCAGCTTTACTGTGTTTATCAACAAGTGTGGGAGTCCATTGCCTTTGTTTCTGGGAGGGTTGTATACATTAAGGATGAAGAGATTTGAGCCTCCTTTTTGCCTTGGTACTATTTCAAGTAGGGTGTAATCTTCTTCCGAATCATTTATAAAATGTTGAATTGCGGTGATATTTCTATGCACCAGAGTGGCTGTGAAGGAGCCGGCTGCGTTACTAGTATCATAATGAGGTGGCAGATATGCTTTATAGCCTGGCAGTGTAGCCCTGCCGCTAGCTTCTTGCAATGCAATCACGTTTGGGGTTGGAACAGACGGTGCTTGTTGGATGTGGAGCTGCAAGTGGGCCCGCTTGCGGCGGAAGCCTCTGCAGTTCCATTGCCAAATTTCAAATTTTTGGCGTGGTGCCATGTTGGGTTATAGATGGTTGTGGCGTCGTGGACAGATCCAAGGTGGGGGGTAGGCGGGCCTCAATAGTTGTAAGCCTATCCATTATTTGCTGCATGCAGGTGGCTATTTGGGATACCTGTCCCTCTAGTGTTGCAAAGCGAATATCTATCTCTGCAAATTTGGTAGTAACGAGGCCTTGGAAGGTTGCTTGTTCTGTTGATATAGCGCTAGTTCTCTCTGACAGAGTATTGATGTCTGCCCTGAGTTTGGTAGGCGCTTTCGACGGCTGCGGGGTGTCGGCTTCCAAAGCCTCGGCCTTTCTTTTGGATTCCTCGCCTTCTTTTGTAGGATGCGGTCTTTTAGTTCCTATTCTGGCGTCTGTGTCCGTCGCGTTATGGGCTGAAGACTGGGACGCGTTGGAGGGAGTGTGGCAAATAGCGTCTGTTTCCATCGCATTATTGGTCGAATCCTGGGACGCGGTGGGCGGCATTCTAGCCGCAGTGGCATTCTGTACCTGATGCGCTTGTAACAGGCGTTTAATGTCAGCCAAATCTTTTTTAAGGCTGGCAATTTCTCTGTCTCGGGATTGTAGTTGGATCTGAAACTCCTTCTCTCGAGCGTCAATAGATTGGGAGGCCTCTGCTGGCCAGTTCACCTTTTTATTGGAGCGGCTATCGCTGCGTCCGCGGCTTGAGCTTCTCTTGTCGTTCCCTGCAGGGTTCCCCAGGGGCGGGAAGGAGCTGGAGTTGTTCCGGCTGTGGCTTCCTCCTTTTCCGGTAGCACCGTGTTCCTTCTTCCTGGGCCTAGACTGGTGTCCGTGTAGTGATGAGTCGTTGTCCCCTTGCTTGGGTGTCTGGTTGCCATGGGGCGTTCCTTGTTTGTTCTTGTTGATCAGCCGGAATTTGCAGTTCCGGCTGCCTGTGTTGTGGCCCCCGTTGCAGACGATGCATACGGGTTGGCAGGTTGGCTGTTCTCCCTCAGGTGGAGGCGAGTGATTTTCTCCGCAGCGGCGGCAAAGGTTCGTTGTAGGTTTGTAGCAGACATCGGCCCGGTGTCCTACTCTCCTGCAGTTGTAGCATACCTCATGTTGCTCCCTGAAGGGGTGGACCCGAAAGACGCCGCACTGATAGATTACTTGGCTGGGTAGCTTCTTTCCAAAAAAGGTGATTTATATTGTTCTGGATTTCCCGATCCTTCGGGCATCCACAACTTCTATTCCTTCGTTTCGGTTTCCGAAGCCTTGGCGAACCGCTTCGGGCGAGTCTCCCGCGTAGGCGTTGTAAATGACCCCTTTTACCGAGTCTTCGGGCGCCGCCACGTACGACGTTATGTTGTAGGTTTGACCTTGGAGGTTCAGTTTTTCAATATTGGCGTATGCAGTCGCCCGTTGACGATCGGGCGTGCATAGCGTAAAGGTGTTGTTGGCCGTATTGACTCTGATAATGTCTTCATTCTTCACCGTATCATACGGCAGCCTGGCCACCTCGCAGGCGCAGAAGAGTAGTAGTCCGGGCGCAAAGTCCCTCAGATTCCAACCTTGTGGTCGGCAGACGATTTTGTAGTCGTCGGTCGGTAAGCGCGGGAGAAGGGCTTTCTTGCTGAGTGCAAGTAGCTTCTTCCCGTTCTTTCGCGATGGAAAATTGGAATTAGACTTGCCTTGGCCGTGCCCCTGCGCAGGCTCGTCGTCGGTTGATGCGGGCCCTTTATTCTTCAGGCCTCGTTGTCGGTCGCGGTAACGAAGAATGGTTTCCCATTTTCCGGCCTCGAGCTCCGACGGTGATATTTTCTCGCCTTCCACGGCGTACTCCATCTGTGCGGGTCCCTGGGCGCTCAGTTCCCGGCGGAGAGGTGACGAGCTAGGTCGAGCTCGATGGCTAGGCCGGCAGTCAGCCGGCAATATGCCTAGGTGTCCGTAGATTGGCAAAATCCGGCTGCAGCAGGCACTGGACAAAGGCCCGGATGTCGTCCAAAATATTCGAGCCCGAAGGCTGACTCTTTCTGCCGAAAAGTGGCTTCGAGGCGGGAGCCCATGCGAGACACGTCAGCACAGCACGACCGCTTCTTCTTCGAACTGCGGGGATTTTCTGCGGGGATTTGAAATTCGCGCCCAATTTAAGTAGCGCGACGTGACTCCATCTGGAGTCAGAATATTTGGCGCTACTATACATTACCACCAGCCTCTTGGTTGTCTGTGTTCGTGCGCGCAGGTTTTTACTCAGAACTTGGACGGACCTGAGATCTTTCCTTTTTTCTTGCTTGGGCTGTATTCGGAAAGGATTTCTGCGTTTATTTTTTGCTCGAGCTCTTGGTGCTGAAAGGAAGTGGAATGCAAGGACACACCCAAAAGTGCCCCTCCCCCCCTTTCCTCTCCCGGCAGCCACACAATAAGGCATTGTTAGTGCCAAAACATAGGATGGGGGCTCCCTATTCAGGAGAATGTGGGAGAACAGCATTGTTTCTTGCCCAGCGCAGGGACGCAGTGACCCAGATGTCTATACAAGTCAAGAATGAAGCTGCAAATATTCCTCACAGGAGGGCCTCGAGCCGATAGCGGCCGGCGCTTACATGAACCCACACGCCTGGTTGTTTGAAAACCGGTACTGGTACGCACGCCGAGCCGGGAGTCGGCGGGTCGGGTCCAGTCAATTCCGCCGCAAGGGGTAGGTGACTCAACTCGACCCCGAACCGATGTCCTTGTAAACGCTGTTGGGTTGAAAACTAGGGTTATTGAAAGGGAAGGGGATAAATGCCAACTTGCTCTCCACGTGCGCCGTCGCACCTCCGATACAGTGATGGCGTGCCTCAATCCTGGAGGCTGCTACTGCTTGCTCGACGCTTGGAGTCCCTACAGCTGAACCGGTCTCGAATCGCTAAAATCGAGTTCATGTAAACACGCAGTCGTTGAGTTGGATTGACCATGCTCAGCCCGACCCCCGAATCGACCCGACGCTATCGGGTTCATGTAAACAGGGCTAATGGCGTAGACTGATTCTCATGATGTAGCGATTAACCTCATTTCACATCAGGCTACTTGTCGCCGAGATTAAAGACAGTAATACGCCGCAGGTGATCGGGAAGGTCTTCGTGTGGCGCGTTTGCGACAGCGAGGTTTTGTTCGCTGCGATGACAGCTCCTAGCCAGCCTGAGGAGAATGAACGTTCCGTTGAAGGACGTTTCTCGCATCGTGTACCCTGACGGCTCCAGACCTGAGCGACGATCAGGGTCAAAAACACTCTTGGGGTTTAAGAGGACACTAGCCTTATGGAACAGTGGTGGAGACGTAATCATTCAGATCAGCCGCCGCGGTGGCTGAGTGGTTATGGCGCTCGGCTGCCGGCCCGAAAGACGCGGGTTCGATCCCGGCCGCGATGGTCGAATTTCGATGGAGGCGAAATTCTAGAGGCCCGTGCGCTGTGCGATGTCAGTGCACGTAAAAGAACCCCAGGTGGTCGAAATTTCCGGAGCCCTTCACTACGGCGTCCCTCATAGCCTGAGTCGCTTTGGGACGTTAAATCCCCCCATAAACCGTAATCATTCAGATCAGTGACTCAGGCAACGTTTGACAATAGGCAACTTTAAGGCTATTCCCGCGTGTACATTAGCACTACAACCACACCACCCCCTGAACAACTCACTCGGACCATATTTTCGTCCCTCATGCATGTGCGCGGGATGATATTACTGGCAGCCAACTGAGTCCATCCGCGCTCTGAAGTCCCACGAAATTCGGTGCTCCATTTGTCATCGCGGACATTGCCTCCTCCCTGCACCTGCTGTGCTGCCAGAGCATTACTGAACAGCAGATATGTTTTCAGCTATGACGTTTGTTTACTGTCGCTCTATCGACTCCACGCAATTTGCCTCTCGCTAAAAAGAATTTCAGCTTCTCTGCCTTAACCGGCTGCCACACTTCTTGTCTGCTGTCAGGTACGCCGGCCTTCCGAGAGCTGCACACTGCAGTCTGTGAACTAGGGCTGCGGCCCTTGAGCATGCGTCTTTTTAAAAGGGATATAAAGGCGTTGACACTCTCCTTTCCGAGCTTGATAGCTATCATCCTAGCGCCTTCTTCAGATACAGAGTACCTGTATGATGGCCCGCGTCACCTTCACGACTTCACCGGCTTTCGTTGGCTCCGCAGATACCACGTACGCGGTCTCAAATGTAAGACCTGGACAGTGCGTTAGCAATCGCTATCAGACATTCAGCCAGACGTCTCCTACAACTGCTATATAGCACTGTGCAGTTGCGGTTACTGTTGCGCGCGGCTAAAACGCTGTATCCTGCTTCCAGTTCGCTCTACCCTTCCAGTTGGCTCTACCCATCCTGTTGACTTCCATCCATCAGCAGGCAGCATTGGTGACTGTAACAGAGTCCAGCGGCGAATAAGCTTCTCTTGTTTTTGGCCACGTTTTTCACTTTATATGTAGCGAAATTACGTTCTTTGATTTGATTGCGTTCTGATTGACGGACTGACCATACCCATGCGCCAATTTACTGTGCATCTATTTGCTTTTGTACAAGAGAATCATAAAATAGCTTCATTAATTTTGCTGTGAACTTTAATGGCTTATGGGGGCTTAACGTCCCAAAACGACTCAAGCTATAAGGCAAGCCATAGTGAAGGGCTCCGGAAATTTAGACCCTCTGGGGTTCTTAAATGTGCACTGACATCGCACAGTACACGGGCCTCTAAATTTCGCCTCCGTCAAAATTCAACCACCTCTGCCGGGATCAAACCCACGTCTTTCGGGTCAGCAGCCGAGCGCCATAACCACCGAACCACCGCGGCGGCTTAAGTGAGGTTAATAACGTATAGCGTAACGTAATAAACAAATCCTTGTGTTTTCCGTCCCACCCCTTTCGGCCTACAATTCCCAGCTGCCAAACGTTGTTATCTTTGTGTTTCTATGATCTTTGTATATCGCCGCCGGTACGTCTTGTTGTCACTTTTCTGGCTACGTGAAACACAGCCAGGTCACTCGGGAACAACCATAATCAAGCGCAGCAGTTTATAAGATGCTCGACTCCAGTGAGAGACTCCTCCGAGACAGCGTAAGGTGCGTACGCTACTTTTTTGTCCGCACCGGCTTTGCCGTTCGGACCAGTGCATACTCGAGCTGGTCAGCACGGGTCCACTGACCTGCAGCGGCTCGAGCCTGTCCAATGGGGTCCAGCGACCTCCGACAGGCGTACCTTGCGTTGCCTCCCCACTCTCTCTCGCAAACCGCCCACCGATTGACACGAGAGATAGACATCACAGCACTTCCGCGGGGACATTGTGCTGCAGCGGCGTGCTAGTGACGCACATTGCTCTTGTCGCTTCGTGCGCTCAGCGGAGCCTTGCTCCTCGCGCGCCCCCGGGACGGGGTGACGGCTGAGTGTGTGTATCGCTGCATGACGACGTGGATAAACGTCTGCTTTGCGAACTTGGAGGCCTGTTTTCCTTGCGGCGAGTCGTTCTCCTCCCTTCGGAGGTTGAGTGCGCCGCAGCGATGTCCCCTCAGGGTGCGTGTGGTGACGGCTGATCGGGGCCCTTGGCTCTCAAAGCCCGAACCCGCGGTGGTTCGTAGCCTGCGCCCACTGAGAAAGTCGCACTCTCTAATGTCCGCTCCCATCTCTAAGTTGAGAGCGGCCGAGAGCCGAGAGCGATCGCCATTCTTAACCCCACATCCGCCAACCGCACTTCCGCCTCCGACTTGTTTTCATTTTGTGGGCACAAGTTCGCCAGCAAATTGTTTGAGTTCATCGCCTGCCTGATTGCGTGCTGTCTATCACCGGGCTTTTAGTCGCGGCCGCGTGATATTTGGTGTAGGTGCAGGGTAGCAGTTCGTGGTTCGCACGCCTCCGTCAAGCCGCGACAGCTCTCGTGGTTTGCCTCCTGAGGACGTGATACCCATCTGTCGACTATAGAGTCAAGCCTGAATTTGGATCACTGCCAGATAAGAGCAGCCAAAAGAGCGAAGACTCGGCATCAGCCATAGTGTTTCTTGCAACGACAGCTCCGGTTAGTTTACACCAGCCCTGAATGCCGCTTATCGCCAACGGCTCAACAGGTGAGGATCCCGAAGAATGGCTCAACCAGTTTGAACGTGCGGCCGTTTTCAGCAACTGTGGCTACCCGAAGAAAATGAGGAGCGCTGCCTTTGCCTTGGAAAGCATCGCAAGGATGTGGTACGAGAACCACAAAGATTGATGAGCGCCGTGAAATTCGTTCAAGAGAGAGCTGCTCAAGGCGTTAGTCAGATACAACTCAAGGGAGCGGCAAACGACCCTCAAAGGACGCCCTCGAGCCAGCGGCGTCGACCGATTGTCATGACGTCGCGGTTAATCCCGTTTCATTAGGCACCTGACAGCCATCCGAGGTGGCACTCTAAGCAATTAACCGCGACGTCATGGGATGGAGGGTCCCCTTTGAGGGCTGTTTGCCGCTTCATTCTTGGCTAAGAAATAGCGCAGCTTCTTGCTGTCACGCATACAGCACATAAACGAGACAGTGGTTGTTCAGGTCGATGAAGTAAAGGACCTCTTTCGTTGCGCTGACCCTGGCATAGCAAAGACAATGAAGCCTCTTTGATACGACATGTTAAGGAGATATTCTTCACCGGTATGATTCGCAGCCCACCAAACGCCGTCTATGAATCCATCAGTAAATCATCCACGATTGAGAGGACCTTGGATGCACAAGCCCGCTATTACCAACGACCGGCAAAGCAGCCCGGTCAGCACGTACAGCTGCAAGCAGGGACAACCTGCGGGATCTGACCTGCGTGATTATCAGGGAAGAGCGGCGTCGGCTACTGCCGTTTTCAGCCCAGCTGCAAGCAGCCATTCTATCGTCTTCGTGCATAAGGAGGTGCATGCAGGAGGTGAAGCAGGGCGAATATTTGCCCTGCATCAACACGTGTTTGCCTTGCTGCAGTTCCAGAAACAGCGAAATTTCTCAGAAACCTAGTTCTCCTTAGTAGACATATGGCTGGACTCAGAAGGATACTATGGTCCAATTACTCACTTAATTCGGCGCTCTATTGACGATATAATAAATAGAATATATGGTATCACTGTGATGAAATTCTGTAAATTGTCGCACTTTCCATAGTAATTAATTAGCAGAATTAATTTACTAAATTCACTTATCGCTGCAATCACCGTAACCTGATGCACTATACGTGCAAGCAGCTGTTCCTGGCAGAGAAAAAGGTACCAACCTTCTTGTATACGTGGGGGTTTCATATAAGAGGCTCAAAAAAAGTAAAGAGCAAGAGAAGAAAAGATAAACGAGACAAGCACAAAATAGGTAATGTCGCGTGTAGACCAATTGCTAACGACGGAACAAGGGGGCCAAGCCTTGGCGCGCACAACATTTGGAGCCAAAGGTACAACTGGCAAGAAAAGAAATGAGAGGGCAGCCTGTGAGAAACCATCGCCTCCCGAGAGCGCAGAATTGGCATCCGGCCGACCTTTCAGGGAAGGATGGAAGGAAGGCCTTAGACGTTGCTGGCACATACCCACTACGGGGGAGTGGCCAAGACACAGGCGGTTAATTGCTGGAAACAGGAAAGTTTTGACAGGAAAAGGAGTGGTAATAGGATGTAGCCTGATATATTTGAAGACGGAAGGAAAGGGGTCCTGTTAACTTGGAGATCGAAGACGGGACAATGGCTTAATGTGCATAATAGTATACAATGCCTGTAAAGTTGCAATGTCGTACTGACTGAGAGCGGGAAGAAGACATTATAATGGGAGGCGCTGAGTTTCTTGAAGAAAATTTTGCACAGCGGTGCGCACACTCCTGTCGCTTCGTCCAAGCAAAGAAGCGCCAATGGAAAGAACAACCGCGGAGGACACAGGCAAGCCCCAGTTGATGAAATTGAATTTGCAGAAGACGCTTCCTCAAATGAGAGAAGCGGCTGCAGAACAGCAGGAAGTGATCTATTGTCTCAGGTTCGGCACAAAAAGGGCACAGTGGGGAAGCCGCCAGGCCAGATCTGTGAAGGCAGAAATTTAGAAGGGGAACCCGGCAACGCAAGCGCGTGAAAGAGACCTCTAGTCTGCGTGAGCGCCAGTCTTTGCTACTTCAAGGATGCAGAAGATGCTGATATTCGGGAGATGATGTAAGACCCGAGGCAGCAAATTCCTGAAATATTGTGTAGCTGCGAAACCTCACCGCAGCTGTATAGGCACACGTTGGCAGGACAGCAACAATTGGGCCGCAGAGAGAGGCTCTTGCTAAGGAATCTGCAACCTCATTTAAGTGAAAACCCACGTGACCAGGTACCCAAAGCAACCTTACCGAATTTAGATGGAGCGGAATCAGGAACTTAAAGAGGCGCAATGTCCGAAACTCAGCTGGTGAGGATAAGGAAGAGCAAATGGACAGAGAGTCTGTCATAACCACAACCTGGGAAACGGTAGTTTCTAATTTTCGTAAGGCTACGATTACTGCTAATAATTCAGCCAGAAAAATGGGAGTGAAGTCAGGAAGACGGAGAGAAAAAGAGCAATCCAGTGGAGGCGAAAAAATTCCCGCACCTACCTTCTCGCGATCCTGCGAGGCATCGGTAGCAATAAGAACATGAGAGGGAAAGGACCTTAGGTGGTCCTGCAACAGACACTGAAGAAGCGGGAAGGGGTGCAGCTTTGCATTCGATGGGAAAATGTCATCGAATTCAATCTGGACAGATGATGAGTTGCTATACAATTGGCGGACATCTGTGAAATGAATATTTATGGGATCAAGGAGGGACTGCACGTAACATATCTGCGGGGTATGAAAACGAGACCAGGCAGCACTAAAAAAGGCGGAAGGTTGACTTAGAAATATTATAGTGGAAGCGTTAAGAGGTGAGTTGCACAATTTTAAAAATGTTTGAACTGTTAAAAGGCGAAACCTAGCTGATAACGATGGCATTCGCGCCTCAAGATGCAGAACAGCATTGGCGACATATTTTGGAAGCCCAAGACAAAGGCGCAATGCCTCACGCTCCAACAGCACAAGAGGGCGAAGTTTATAGGCAGGAGCTCCTGAGAATAAAACACACCCGAACTCCAAAATTGGGCGGACGTACATTTTATAAATCATCAGAAGTGTATGCCTTCTCATGCCTGAGCTTTCACTACAAAGCCTACGCAGGATGCCAATGGCCCGAAGTCCTTTTGCAGAAAGTTGCTCAATGTGTGGCCGCCAGGAAAGAGTAGAGTCGTATATTACTCCGAGATACTTCACCGTCTGAACTTGAGGTATTACGTTATTTCTATAGACCAGGCAGATATTTACAGGAACAGAAACTGGAAATACTAACAATGCGCATTTCTTCACATTAAGGGACAGATGAATTCTTTCTAACCAGTTGTCAAGAGCATTGAGGTAATTTTGCAGGGTTCGATAAAGAGTGTGAATGTCACCTGCTGTTGCAAAAAATGCAGTATCGTCGGCATACACATAAGTTTTCACATTTTGAATGCATAGAATTGAGCTTAGAAAAATGTTAAAAAGAACAGGTGAGAGAACTGATCCTTGCGGTACACCTCTTGTCTGTGGAAATCTCCTTGAGGAAACACCTTTTTGGCAGCAGTAAAATTCTCTATTCTCCAAAAAAGCAGAAATCCAGGCTACAAAATAGCTTGGGAAGTTCAGTTCCTGTAATCTTAGTAATAGAGTCGAGTGCTCAACGCTGTCATATTCTTTACTGACATCCAATGTGACAAGCGCAGCAAACTGTTTTCTATTGCGAGCTAATTTAATACGACTCTCTAGTTCAGTATGAGCACACCAAATTGAACAACCCGGCCTGAAACCAATTTGACATGGATTCAATATAGCATTTTCTGAAATGAATGACATGACATGGCTGAGAAGGACCCTTTCCACCAATTTCACTAGGTTCGATGTCAAGGAAATAGGGCGTATATTGTCTAAAGTTAAGCCCTCCCCTTGCTTTTTAAGCAGTGGAACTATTTCAGCAAGACGCCGTTCATGCGGTATCCAAGGACCTTTAATAGAATGGTAAACTAGAGCAAAAGGTGTGCAGGAGATTCAATGAACAAAATTTTGATCATAGATGAAGTGACCTTATCGGGGCCAGGAGCCGCTGGGGATAAGCGCAGAACAATTTGCGACAGCTCAGGCATAGAGACCTCAGTGAAATCACTTGAGGTGCATGTAAATATAGTAGGAGAAGGTAAGGCAGATGTAAAGCGAAGCTCTAAGCCACACGCAATATCCTCTAAGGCCTTTGCGATGTCAGCAGGGGACTGAACGAGGGATTCAATGTTGGCAGCCGGTGGAATCACCTTTTTTGCGCCTCATGAAATTAAACAAAGCTCGTTTATTTCCTGATTGTGAAAGAAAATCGTAATAATTTGTATTATACTCCTCCTTTGCACGGGCGACGGTGCGCTTAAATGTTGCTGCAAGATACTTATCCAACCAATTTATTGGGCATTGATTGATGAGAAGTTTCTTCCAAGCTGCTTTCCGTCGTCTACATGCACGCGTGCACTCAGCATTCCACCAGTTGTTCGCGATAGCACCCTTGGTTCTCTTAACCAAAAATTCAGACTTTTGCCTTGCATGGTCCAGTACTGAACATAGATGTGCAGCCTTGCTTTCGGCACTTGTCTGAGTGAGAGTGTCTGAAGTGATTTGGAGGGCTGATTTTAGCGTGTCTTTAAAGCAACTGTAATTTATTAACGTGCGCTGATGTCGCTAAGGAAGAGTTAATTTACACGCAAACTTGAAACTAATTGGTAGATGATCACTGTTTGTTGCATTTTCAACAGGCGCCCAGGACATAACAGAGACTCCTGGGGAAGAAAAAGTTAAATCCAAGGCAGAGCGGCATTGGCTCCGAACAAACGTAGGCAATCCGGAATTATTGCAAATCAAGTTGTTGTCAGAAGCCCAATCAAATAGTCTAGAACCAAATCTGTCTGTTTTAAACCCCCACTTCACATGGTGCGAATTGAAGTCTCCAAGTAATAGAACCTGAGATCGGCTACTAGACATGAGTGAGTCAAGGGGCCGAGTGTCACGCACACCAGACGGGAAATATGCATTAGCTACCGTAAAGGGCTGTTGACCTGGGACGATGAGGTCAACCGCAAGGATTTCACATTCATTGTCCACATATTGGAAAGAAATGCATGCCCTGTGGCAAAACTTTGTAGAGATGAGCACTAACAACCCTCCCCCTCGTGATGACCGGTCAATTCGGAACGGACGGTAATTCTTGAGATGATAATTGAATTTTGAAGTTAGCCATGTTTCCTGTAAAGCAACTAAATTTGGTAGAAGCTGATTGCGTAGGCAATTTAAATCCGTTGAAGCTGAGAATACAGATCGACAATTCCACTGTAGTACACTTAGGAACCCTATCTTGGCGGGAGTGCCGCAGCCGCGACTGCCTTTTCTAGAATCCTGGTCTTAGCATTTTGACTTGCGTTACTTTTCTTTGTCTTTGACTGGGGGCAAGATGGGCCTGCAATATTCAAAGGAGACCCACTTCGTTTCTGGGCGCGGAGATCAGACTCCATATTCATACAGTCCATAGAAGATGCGTCCATAACGCTGGTCGAAGGAGAGGCCTGAGAGGTCTTTTGTTGCTCACATTGGTTTTGTCCCTGTGGAGCGGAATCGATTACTACAGAAGGAGGGGTAGCTTCCGAAGCCAAAGAATACAAGAGCGGAGCGGTGGACGCCTGCAGAATATTGGTCATCTGAGCAGCTATGACCTGCAAAATGCACGTGGACACGGTTTCCATAATGCGATCCATTGCATTTGCCACAGCTTTCTCAACTGCCGCTGTAATAGCCTGAGACCAACTAGAATCCATTATGGGTGGGCATTTGGCGGCCACACTAGAGTAGCCTGGGGCTCTCTCCTTGACTGCGGCAAAAGCCTCTCTCCGCGTGCATCTGCGCTTGTCTATAACCTCGAGCAGCTGAACTTCTTGTGCTCGTGCAGGACAGTCAAGTGAATCAGCAGGGTGAGCACCGCTACACAAACATTTCTCTTGCTGATCAGGACATTCCTCTCTGCAATGACGTTCCCCACAGGCACAGCAGCGTAAGGCCGCTTTGCAGGCTTTGCCGCTGTGGCCAAACCGCCAGCAGTTTGGACACTGAAGGGGCCGAGAGTTAAAGGCATCTACTCGAAACCCAATGGCCACACCTTAATCTCTGACGGGCAAAATATTCCTGCAAATGTGGCAATGACGGACTCCGTAGGAATTTTTACTCCGTCAACCATCCTGCTGCATCGATGGACAGCAATCACTCCTGCAGGCAAGAGGTTCTCAAGCGTCTCCACAGGACTCAATCGAGGGTAGACCCCTCGGACCAAGCCCTTCGAACATGCTAGATGAGGCGGAATAAATGCGCTCACCGGGTGGTTGGCGAAGGTCGTACACTTTAGCAGCTCTTCAATACAGTCTTTATCCGGCGACCTGCACAAAATACCACCCCTGCCGAACTGCCGGACATCGGTAATGTGCATAAAGTGCTTCTATGTGGAATGAAGGGGCGCCTGCACTGCCTCCCGGTTGTTCAGTCGGATAGCGCCCCCATAGGAAGGCACTAAAGCGACCGGAATGCTCGAAACACCACTGCGGAAAAAGAGATCAGTTGGGAGCTGGTCTTGAGGAAGAGATTCCGACCAAGGGGAAATCCCCTGGCCGGGAGAAGTAGACATTAAGCTCTCATCCCGCGCCCGATCACCCCAGAACAGGAGAAAGCAGGTACAGACAAAAAGAAGGAGAATTTAGGAAGCTAGCGCAACACCACCAGGTACTTAGCCACTGCCCTGAAGCCTGGGTTGTTGGGCCACGTCAAACGAGCATGAACGATGGCTTGGTGCCCAACGCAGGGAATCCCAACGCAGAAAAGGACGAAGGGAGCTCGTTCCATGCTTGCGCACCAAGCGCCACACGTGTCCTCGTTCGGCGCTGACCACCAGGCGAACGTGCTGTTCCGGCTTCGAATCGCCCCCGATCTCCAGGGCCTGCGTCCTTGTTTCTGTACTGGACAATTCAGCGACTTCCTGCTGTCTTCCCGTCTCCCGCTAAACCATCGGCATTTCAGCGCGCTCTTCAACGAAACTGGCGGCGCAGGTGGCCTTCGCAGGGGACAAATTGCAGCAGTCGACTCCTTCCGGCTGGATCCGGGTACGGCGCGTGGGCCTACATGTGTTACGACACCCGGAGCGGTCCTGGTCCATGGACCTTGTTGCTGTGCACCCTGCTGCGATGGCGCACCATTGCCCCTACTGGCTTGAGCTGCTGCAAATAGCGTCGACCCGGAGCTGCTCCTCTGTGCTATATGAGCGGTTGCTGGGAAGCGAGCGGCTGGTTGATTTCGGCGAGATATGCGCTCTCCGTACCGAGGCAGGAAGCGGCCCTCTTCTCTGCGGCGCACTGGTGAGCGTTCTGCGTCTCGTGCAGGCTCTGGAACACCTTGGCAATTTCGCGCTGAAAAAGCTTCCCATTGCCGTGCATTCCCAATGCGAGATGTCTCACGGTCGCCATGACCATCTGGACAAGCCTGGAGTCAACGCTGGGCACAATATCATCGCCTTCCGCGCCCAGCGCACTGTGCTACTGGTTTGTCACAGCTCCGGTCGTCCTCATGAAGGCGACAAGCTTGTGCTTCTGGTTCCCCACCATGCTGTCGCTGGACTGTCCAGCCTGGCTCCAGACACTTCAGCCACACTACCATACGGCTATCGCTGTCACGAAGAGGCAGAACTGCTCGCGGACTTGCGTCATGGGCTCGTCCAGGCCTCTGGTCGAGTCCACCATAGCTCTGCAGACTACCCTGTGCAGACACCTGGAGTGCTGCCCAGTCTACATATCGTCGATGACGTGGCAGACCTCGCTAACCTCCTGCGAAACATCATGCAGGTTATTGCCAAAAGCCTCGCTCACGACGCCCGCATAGCGCGTGGCCTATCCAGTCCCGGGATCGTCAAGCGAGACGAGGAAGAACATAGGCACCTCCTGCTGGTCCCGTCCTGGCCTCAACCCGCAGTCCTCCAGTAGTCCTGGTGGGCCAACTGGGCGTCTACCATCTGCGGTGCTTCGGTGTCATCGAAAAAGAAGCGGAAGAACTCTCGCACCAAAGCACGCAGCATGAGTGCGCCACGGCTACGAAGCTGTTTGCCTAGGGGAACTTCCGGGTCTTGATGAGGCCACTGCAGGACCTGCGCCGGGAGCTGGACATGCCACGCTACCGCATGCCTCACTGCCGCCGTCGTCTCACATTCTACAAGAGCGTCAGGAGGATTAATGAGTGGAGCAACGTCACGTTGACTCAGATTTTTTGGTACGCCATTGATTCCATGATGCCTTTTTCTTCACACTGACTTGAGACTGCGACTTGAGGCGAGAAGCCATCGACGCATTTATCGCAGCGAACCCATAGATATACATGGGGACGCCTGCCGCCACCCATGACCAGCACTCTAGGCATGATGTCTTGCAATACGGACGTGCATTTCTTTTTGTTCACCATCGTTAACTATATGTGCCAGATAGTGATGATGGGCAAATGTGATAAATGCAGAATTATTCAGTCGATCTTGGCGTTTTCTCCTCATTGTGTTGCTTCGACTGCCGATGAGACATTCGTCCTGTTTGCCACACCAGCGAAGTTTCCTGTAATCGGCCCTGACTATAGTCTTTTTTTAGTTGCGGATAAAAGGGAGGGCGGTTTTTGCCCACAAATCAAGCGCTAAACGTGCTGCCTTGATTCCTGGGTACTTTTTTATGTCTGAAATCGAAGACTTTGCGTTCTCGTGTAGATCGTTTACGCGGGGAAATCAAAGGTGAAGAAAAAGAATTTACTCACTCACTTCAATGAGATTAGTCTCATTTGTGCCACAGAAGTGTTCTATAAAATCTAATATCGTATCATATCGCGCAGCCGGCTATTGGTGATGGATGGATGCAATTTAGGGCCCCCGTTGACAGCGTGCTCGGTATTTCTTTTCCTTTCAAACTTAATGGCTCCATTTACAATTCACCATTTTTGCTTAAATACAAAGTCTACTCAGGGTTACGTCTGATAAATTTTCAATCCTGAGCTTATATCCTATCACCGCCCTGCTTTTAAGCCCCCAATATTACATATGCTTTTTGCAAACGTCTACCACAACTACATTCACATTACCTTCATCACAAACCCCAACGCCTCAGGGAGAGCGATTTTGCCTGCATCGAGATCTGGATGGATACTGGGACATTTTATTAAAAAATGTTCAATGTGTCATCTTATTGCTTTGATTTATTTTTGTAGCTGGGCGTTGAAGATACCGTGATCTAGCTACAAAGAGCTGGGTGCTCCCTCATGAGTTAATATAGAACGATCATCTTCTTAATTTGCCTTCTCCATTTTCAATACAGGTCTGGAGTCTGGTTTGTTTTCATTACATCAAACATTTGACATGCTACACGCAAAACTTTGCAAGAGAACGGAGAGTGACAGATCGCATGATCGCTTTGAACAAAGCAACACCAAAGCTTATTCTGAAGTAAACAGTTGTGTAAAAAGCGAACTCGCAGCTTTCTCTCAGCATGTGCAGCACTGGCCTAGCAGTGCTTTTCTTGTTTCAGGGAAATTTCGCATCTTTGAGGTAGCAAATAATTGGATTCTAGTGACATATACCGAACGCAATAAATATTTCGCAAAAAAAAAATGAGCAGGGTAGCACGTCGTCCGCCATTTCTGTGCAGATATACTTTGCCATTAGTAGTAACGAAATTTTTCCCAACCCTTCCAAAAATTGACCGCCGGTATTTAGAGCTGGAAAACTAACAACGTTTCTTTCTTAAGGCCTAAATATAATACTTGGCCGGGTTTGGATTGTAAAACTTTCATTTCCAACAGTTTGAGGGGCTTTAGGCCCTTCGCCTAAACGATGGCCGGAAGGTGTTGGCCCCTGAGGCGTTTTAGGCCAGTTGGACGACGTTTGTCTGGGTCTCCGGATCGGAGCTGAGTAGGAGAGCCTCCCATTGGTCAAGCGAATTTATTTTTTGTTCCCTCCAGGAGGGCACGAACGCATTTCCAAAGAATATCGTTGAGTTCTGCTTAGTCGTTACATAGCTTGCGCTCATTCGTGTTTTGTCCCGGATAAAAATGTCTACACATAATCGGGTTCGGGAACGTATGAGCTTGGAGATGGCGCCAAGAGGTGGCCTAACTCTTTGTCAATGATTTATGAGCAGACGGTGTCTTGCTCTCTTGAGTCTGTAATGTTGTGTGATCTAACACACAAGACGATCCCTGCCTGTGAAGTCCTCGGTATGGTCACAGGCTCGGAATGCAAGACCTCGAGCCAAAGTACAAGACTGGGCGAGTTTGTTTGTACTCGTTCTGAAAAAGCAGCGCACACAATACAGGGACAAAGAAAGGAAACGACAACACGAGCGCTGACTTACAACTGATCTTCGTTGAGCATCATGTGCACAATATATAGGAAGGAAGGAAGTAGCAGATGCAATCAGAAGCAGTCGACGTCAGGTGTAAATGGCCATAAACGCGATAAAAACATAAAACGATGGTAAGGATAAAACAACACGAAACCGCAAAAGAGATGGTAGCGGTGACCAAGCACTATGGTTGACTACGTAGCGAATAATGTCATAGGGTGTAAAGAGCCATAAAAACGAAAAATACATGAATAACAAAAACCGATAAAATATAACAAGTGTATGGCATATGAAGGTGACGAGGTTATGCTGAGAACTGTACTACCTTAATAAAAATACTAAAAAGATAACATCATTGAATTAGGCATGCGCGAACAAATTTAACAAATTTTCTGGAAGGCAAGTTCCCTCTCATTCAAAGGTTTTTGACATGTTACATGCACATTGACACGCTTGCATAAGGAATTAACAAGCACATGTTTTCCCATTTTTATCTTTTTCTTGTTCCTTTTTTGGAACGGAACTTCATTTCTTTGTCTGATAAGAATATAGACGGCGCACTGACACAGGTATATTTATTAGATTTTATGTTGAAGGCTTCAATCACTTCCCTGGTTAGTTGATCAGCGTGGCGCCCTATGACATTGCAAAGCTTGAATTCTGGCTGACAGGCACTGCAGTTTTCTACATGGGCTGCTATATGTCCTTTTTCCCCTTTTTCCACATCTTTGTCATGTTCACGTAACCGGTCATTAATGAATCTACCTGTCTGCCCAATGTATTTCTCACCGCATGTTAAGGGGATTGAATAAATCACTTCCTTATCTCTGAGAGCATAAATGGAATTAAGTACTTTCACCTGAATATAAGATCACTGTGCAATCAACAAGGTTTACTTAATATTCTACTAGAAAAATTTAACTTCGCTTTTGAGGTAATAATGCTTACAGAAACTTGGCTTCATTCAGAGTATGCTAATATCACTGATGACAGGTACAATGCATTTTGTCTGAATCGAACTCGGAAAGGTGGTGGCGGTCTGTTGTTACACGTAAAAAAATGTATAGAGAGTGATGTGCTTGATCAGTTCTCTATTGTTTCCGATGATGTAGAGTGCCTTACTGACATAAGTCAAAGGTATCTTATAGCTGTCATGTATCGTCCTCCTAATGGAGTAGATGACTCTTTTCTTAGTCACCTTGAAGGCATCCTTAATTATGCAAGCAATAACAACCTCAACTTGTTTTTGGGTGGTGATTTCAATATTGACCTGATGACTAAATCGAACACTCAGCAGTGCTTAGAAACCATACTCCTATCACACTCCTATTACAATGTTATCAAAGACGCTACACGCATAACAACAACGTCGTGTACCTTATTGGACGTCTTTGTCACAAACATACCTGAACACGAAGTTTTTGGTGGCGTTATCACGTCTGCCAGAAGTGACCACTTGCCTATTTTCTTACTCTCTAAAAAAACGCTAAGGAAACATAGGGACGGAGCCGATATAATTAAAGCATTCCAAGAGATTAACGAAAAAACTTTGAACACATTTTGCAGAAACCTTTGTGCAGTAAACTGGGAACCAGTGTATAGCTCCCCGACCGCCGATGGCGCTTATGCAGTATTTTTGAGATTGTTCATTGATGCATACTCAGGTTCATTTCCAATGAAAACTTGCAAAAAAAGGAGAAAAGTTCGAAAACCTTGGATCGATAACGATTGTTTGCAACTAATAATAAAAAAAGAAAGGCTATTTACTAGGTTCTTGAACACTCACAATCTGAGAGACTGGGAAATTTTTAAAAGGCATAGAAACAAAACAAATGCTAGGCAAAACAAAAGAGCTCCTGTGAAGGAAAATATTAATGAAATCATATTGAACAATAAAGTCATTAAGGGAGCTATGCTAGCAGAGGAATTTAATACCTTTTTTGTAACCTTGGTCACCAGCACACATTTCTCGGAGGCAACAAATGGAATGATTAGAAATCCACAAAGTCTTTACATTGACCTTACAAGCGAGACTGAGGTCTGTGCCGTGTACCATTCACTGAAAAACAGCTTTGCTTGTTGCATTGATAATATCCAAATAAGACCAGTAAAATATGCACTAGACCTCATTTTGTCGCCGCTCACATACTTATACAATATTTCCCACTCAACAGGCACTTTCCCCAGGAAGATGCAATTCGCTAAGGTAGTCGCTATATTTAAAAAAGGGGACAAAAATAATTTGTCAAACTATCGGCCAATTTCCATCTTGCCAGTTTTCTCGAAAGGGTTAGAAAAACTCATTCACACACGAATTACCAAGTTTGCAACTAAACATAATTTAATTAATCCTACTCAGTTTGGCTTTAGAAAAGGAATGTCCACAGAATATGCTCTTTTGGCTCTAAAAGAAATAATTTTGAAACCAATCGAAGATAAATATGCAATTGCAGGTGTCTATATAGACTTCTCGAAGGCATTCGATAGCAAAAACCATGTTACTTTGTTAAAAAAAACTGGAAGTATATGGAATACGTGGAATACATCTCGAACTCTTAAAGTCTTACCTCGAAAACCGAATGCAGTGCGTTTCCATGTAGGAAATTTTATCCACTTGCAACCAATAAAAGCAGGTGTCCCCCAAGGGAGCATACTTGGCCCCCTATTATTTAACTTGTACATAAATGATATTACGAGCATTAGTTGCAACGCAAAATACGTAACATATGCAGACGACACGACAATATTTTTTCGCAGTCGTTCCTATAATTATCTTCAATCCGAAATAAACAACACTGTTGAAAAGTTGCACACCTGGAGCGCAATAAATTCTTTACAGATTAATGTTAATAAAACAAAAGCAATTATTTTCACTACCAGACAAGCAGCCAGCGCTCCAGAGATGACGTTCACCTTAGGCGACGCAGATACAGAAATCGTAGATTCTGTCAAATGTCTTGGTGTCCACTTTCAGAAAAATATGTATTGAGACACGCACGTTGACCACGTGACCACACAGATAGCAAAAGCTGCTGGGGTCACAACTAAATATAAATCGCACTTACCGACGGCTGTTAAATTACACATCTACAATTCGCTTTTCCTTTCACATATTAACTACTGTCTCTCAGTGTGGGGCAAAACAACAATTGGTAATTTAAATCGCATACATGTCCTACAGAAAAGAGCGATCCGCGGCATAGCAAATGTTCCTTATCGTGAACACACGCCCGAAATTTTCATTAAATTTGACATTCTTTCCATCCGTCATATGCACTCATTCTACCTTGCAAAGCTATATAAGCATGACTCGCATGAAATTCTCCGTACACTTGCAAACTTGACTCCTCACACAAGACAATACACGCACTAATCTAATTTGGAAAATTCCTTACTCACGATTAAATCTTTCTGAACAAATGCTCCGTCATGCGCTACCGACCCTACTACTAAACCACCTTCATTCTCAAGGAATATTCATAAGCACCATTTACAACAATATGCTTAAGTCCTTCTTTTAACGCTAGAGTGAGCCTTTATGAAATTGTTTCATCTATTTAGAAATTCTCTTTCCATTGTAAAATTTGTGTGCAACCATGGCTGCCTTGTATATATTGACTTTTATTTGTGGCTCGAGAAAGAGTGTATATTATTTTGTATTGCATATTATACGTACTGACTGTTACACTTTCTAATGTATAAAGATGTATATTTCTAAATCTTCCACTGCGTATGCCTTGTAAACAGGGGGCTCGAAGCTCGTCAAGTGGAAACTTCCACTGTTTCTTCGAGCCCTCCTCGTACTCCGTTAATCTTTTTCTGAGGAAGAAATAAATATTGATTGATTGATTGATTTATGGTACGAATTGTTTTTGATGTTTGGTTCTGCATGTTCTTGCTGTCTTGGAAGGAGGGTTAACACGATTGCAGATATTGGCCAACTTTTCGGGTGCTCAAAACAACGCCTTCACTTTTGCATGATTCCTAATCTTTTTGAGATTATGGGACAGAGCGTGGCAGTATGGAATGACTGCAACTTTTTTTTTCTTTCTGTCTTTATTCTCCCTAACTTCTTCAATTTGCCTGCCTTTTATTTTGATCTGCTTTTGAAGTTTCTGGGAGACGAAAATTAAAAGGTGATTGTGGTAGCCTGCTTCTGATAACCTACTGCATTGCTTTTTAAAGCTGATGTAAGGTTTCTGGCGACAGCCGGTGGTCTGATTCAGCTGCGTATTCGGCCCGGACACCTGCAACCGGGGTCACTGCACGGCGATGGGCATCTTGGTTCCCACGGCCGGTCCTCGCGTGGTTTATTGGATTCGAGACGGAGGATTCCACTGCCGTTTGTAAACAACATTGTTCCCGGAAGATCGACTGTGCGGCACGGAGGCAGTTAGCGACCGCCAGAACCGAGCAGGGGTGACTCACCCCTTCAACTGTGCCTGCTCGCCAGCGCCTCGCCCATTCGGATTTCCTGGAAGACGTGTCCGACTTGACAGCGTGAGAACTGTCGTTCGGACGCGAAGACAACGCTCTCTCTGGTGGGGGCGATTGTCCAGCGGCACCCTCTCTCTCCGGCGAGGCATGTGACGGGGGCGTGTCCCTATGTGAAGTGGTGTGTGTGTGTGTGTGTGTGTGTGTGTGTGTGTGTGTGTGTGTGTGTGTGTGTGTGTGTGTGTGTGTGTGTGTGTGTGTGTGTGTGTGTGTGTGTGTGTGTGTGTGTGTGTGTGTGTGTGTGTGTGTGTGTGTGTGTGTGTGTGTGTGTGTGTGTGTGTGTGTGTGTGTGTGTGTGTGTGTGTGTGTGTGTGTGTGTGTGTGTGTGTGTGTGTGTGTGTGTGTGTGTGTGTGTGTGTGTGTGTGTGTGTGTGTGTGTGTGTGTGTGTGTGTGTGTGTGTGTGTGTGTGTGTGTGTGTGTGTGTGTGTGTGTGTGTGTGTGTGTGGGGGGGGGGGGGGGGGGGGGGGGGGGACGACAACGCAAGTTAGGCCACGCCCAACCTGGCGAACACCTCCGCGAACCTGGGGAATCCTAGGGACCGGACCCTTTTTAAACCGGACGACGAGTGCCGTGAGGAAGGAATCCTCGATCATCCTCAGATCTTCTCAGATCCTCCGACCTTCCCCCAACACCCTCCAATGGGTTCCAAAATCTTCTAAAATATGTAAAATAAACCCCCTGTACAGTTTCCTTCATAACCAAGTCCGACAACCCCCGTCCCCAACACTGGAAAACATGCAGTGGGGACATGATTTTTTGAGCGCATTAGACATACAAAGACTAGCAATCGCTCTCTTCACTAATTTGGAATGAGCTGAAGGGTACGGAATCACCGGTTTGTTATTACGTGGTTCATAGGTCCAACAAATGTGGTGGCCTTGGAAAAAATGTGGTGTCCTTGGCTCTGTCCCATGATCTCAAAAAAAATTATCAATCATGCAAAACTGAAGGTGGTGTTTTGAGCACCCGAAAAGTTGGCTAATATCTGCAATCGTGTTAAGCCTTCTTCCAAAGCACCAAGAACAGTTCGTCCCATGTGATAAGGAAGTGATTTATTCAATCCCCTTAACATGCGCTGACAAATACATTGGGCAGACAGGTAGATTCATTAATGACCGGTTACGTGAACATGACAAAGATGTGGGAAAAGGGGAAAAAGGACATATAGCAGCCCACGTATAAAACATCAAGTATGCTTGTGTCAGTGGGCCGTCTATATTCTTATCAGACAAAGAAAGGACGTTCCTTTCCAAAAAAGGAACAAGAAAAAGATAAAAATGTGATAACATGTGCTTGTTAATTCCTTATGCAAGCGTGTCAATATGCATGTAACATATCAAAAACCATTGAATGAGAGTGAACTTGCCTTCTAGAAAATTTGTTAAATTTGTTCGCGCATGCCTAATTCAATCATGTTATCTTTTTAGTCTTTTTATTAAGATAGTGCAGTTGTCAGCATAACCTCGTTACCTTCATATGCCATTCACTTGTTATATTTTATCGGGTTTTTTTTGTTATTCATGTATTTTTCGTTTTTATGGCTCTTTACACCCTATGACATTATTCGCTACGCAGTCAAGCATAGTGCTTGGTCACCGCTACCATCTCTTTTGAGATTTCGTCTTGTTTTATCCTTACCACCCTTTTACGTTTTTATCGCGTTTATGGCCATTTACACCTGACGTCGACTCCTTCTGATTGCATCTGCTACTTCCTTCCTTCCTATATATTGTGCACATGTGTCTCAAGAAAGATCAGTTGTAAGTCAACGCTCGTGTTGTCGTTTCCTTTCTTTGTCCCTGTAATGTGTGCGCTGTTTTTTCAGAATGACCTCGAGCCAGTTCATGAGCAGCTTCATTTCCAGCCTGGGATGCGCGTGCGGGTGTCCAGACTATGTTCATTTTGCGGTTCTCCACTGCGGTCATCAGGATTCCGTCCGTCAGGGCGGAGACCCTCCCCTTGGGAGACTTCATCACTGCAACCTTGGAGTCTCTGACTATAGCTGACGCCCCCGCGCCCGCTATCGCGAGCGCGGAAAACTTTTTCTTGTCGGTAAAAACAAAAACTGGCGTCTGAAAGGATTATATTCCATGCAGTTCTATGCCCTCTGTGTTTTTTCCGTCTTTGTTTGCTGCTTCCATACCTACCGGTTAGTTTCCTGGTCCTTTTCTGCCACTTTGAGTCAACGCACGTATCGGCCAGCTTCCTCAGGCGACGTGATGGGTGGGTGAATGGAATGTAGGAGCGTCCCCTTTGAAACGGGGTGGTTGCAGCTGGCACCATGCGTGGCTTTTTTTAACGCGAGTGCGTTAGTACCCCCCCCCCCCCATATCGGAAAAAAAATCCTCCGGCGTCAGCGTCGGCATTGGCGACCGTTTATTATCATTATTATTTATTATTTATTAATACCTCAAAGGCCGCATTGAAGGAGTATTACATGAGGGGGTGGAACTTCAGCAGTAAATTTCTTCAATTGACGATCTGAATGACGATGAGTCGATCTGATCAACGATGGCGTTTGGCAGGTCATTCCAGTTCCTTGCTGTATGAACGAAAAATGATGACAGATGCGCAGAAGTGCGGGCAGGGGGAGGGTAGACTGCCTTCCCGTGGTTTGTGCGATTGGAGATGTGATGTGCGGGGCTGATAATAAAGTTGAGATGTGGATGATGATAGAATTTATGAACAGACACTGTCTGGAAATCTTTCGGCGGTTCGCTAAAGTTGTGAGTTGAGCATTGCGTTTTAGTTGAGTTACACTTACATGATAAGGATAGGCTGAGAAAATGGAACGAGCTGAGCGATTCTGTACAGATTCGAGAGTAGTGGAAAGGTTATTTTGATGAGGGTCCCAGATCGCGCATGCACATTCTTAATTTGGGACGGATAAGTGTTAAGTAAGCAAGGGATTTCACTGATGGGGGTGCTAGTCGCAGGGTTCGTCGAAAGTAACCACGGACGCGATTTGCCTCGTTAGTATCTCAGACACATGAAAAGACCAATTTAGATCAGGTGTCAAATGGATGCCTAAATACTTGTAAGTTAATACTGAAGCGATTTCAGCATTCCCGATTAGATATATTGAAGACAGTTGTGAATGACGTCGGTGGAATGCTAGCAGAGACGTTTATTTTTCCATTTAAAGACATTAGCCATGTATTACACCAGGTTAGTACGCGGTGAATGTCAGACTGAAGAAGCAAAATGTCATCGCTGTTAGTAATAGGCCGATAGATAACGCAATCATCAGCGAATATGCGAATGTTAGAACATATGTTAGCAGGCAAATCATAATTATAAATGAGAAAATGGAGGGGGCCCAAGACGGTGCCCTGAGGTACCCCAGATATAACAGAAGAATAAGAATAGGAACATTTATTAACAAAAACAAACTGCTGCCGATTAATGAGAAAGCTGCATATCCAATTAAAAACATGTTCGTTAAGATTGAGACGAGAAAGATTTAGGAATAGTCGTTTGTGAGGAACTTTGTCAAGAGCTTTTTTTTTAAATCGAGGAAGAGGGCGTCAACAGGAATGTTAAGGTCAATGCTAGAGCTAAGGTCGTTAATAAAGAGGGCTAATTCTGTTTCACAAGATAAACTTTTTAAAAGCCATGCTGGTTAGTGTGGAAAAAGTTGACGGAAACTAGAAATTTTATAACTTGAGAGAAAATTATATGTTCCATTAGTTTGGAAGTGATACATGTGATGGATATTGGTCGATAATTATGGCGAGAAGATGAAGACCCTCTTTTGGGGACTGGGATGACCTTGCCTACTTTCCAGTCATGGGGTATGATGGCTGATGAAATGGATTGCTGAAGGATACGAGACAATATGGTGCTAGTGGTATGTTTTGTATTTTTTAACACTGTCTTATTAATTCCGTCAACACCAGCTGAAGAGGTTAATTTCAAAGAGTCGATTAATTTGACAATACCATCAGGTTCGAAGCTCACGTACGGCATAGGTGGAAAGTTAAAGGAAGGAAAATCGGGTAAATTGTTATCCGGTTCGTGAGTGAAAACTGAGCTGAATGATAAATTCAAAACTTCCGCAACGTAATGATCTTCAACTGGATTATTATCATCGTCACACAGTGCTACATTTCTGATGGGGTTAGGATTGATACACTTCCAGAATTGACGTGGGTTTGTACGAATCATGTCGGGTAGAGTAGAAGAAAAAAACGGGTGTTTAGTTTTGTATACCTGTAGGTTATAGGATCTTTCTGCTTCGTAATAATTTTGCCACGTGTTTGGGTTATTGGTTTTTTTGGTGGTTCGGAAGTCTTTTCTTTTTGTTATTCATGCGTTTTAGCACGGAATTGAACCAAGGAGATTCATGGCGTTCAGTTACGGTAATGGTAGGTATAAATTTTTGAATTAGAGCATGCATTTTGTTTTTGAACAGTAGCGAATTAGTTTCAGGAGTGCGATAACGAAAATCGGTTAAAAACTAGGTTTGGAACGCATCAAGTTCACTGTTGATGCTTTAATAGTCTCCTTTATCATTAAGTCTCGTTGCCGGTGTGGCCGGAGCAGGTGGACCACCTAGGTCAAGTGACCTTGTGGCGCCATCACAGCCTGCCCACCGGAATTGTGAGAAAACTGCCCACGGTGGCAGGTGGCAGTTAAATTAATGATTGGCCACGAGAGGTTACCTGGGTCGCGCAAGCCCACCGGTGACAGCACCCGCGATCGCACGGCAGTGGCGACATCGCTTAACCGACACAGCACTGCGCCAGGAGTGGTATGAGGACGCGCAGGGGTCTATGAGTGTAAAGCCAAGAACGACCGATTCCGCATGTATGGGCATTAACCCATTCAAGATATCGCCTCATAGCCTTTAGGCGGGGCTTAAGTGTCCCCTCCAATTTTTGAAGCGAAAAGCTCCCCTACCCTCGGTAAATCTGTCGTCGTGTAGGCCGGAGAATGACCTTGAACGACCTTCAGCTCTACCACATTTATCTTTTCTATACGGCGCGGCTCGGGTGTCCACCCATATATATGAGACGGTTAATGCGCCATTTCCTTCCTCAAATCATACGCACGCACGCACAGTAAGAGAGACGGGTTTTCGCTCAATGGGGCAAGCAAGGCTTGCGCCTTAAAAAGGCGCAACCTAGATATGGGGACACACGTGGCATGAAAGAGATTGCGTACAAAAGTTACCAGTCAGGGGCAGAGGACCTAAGTAAAGGCATTCTTCACCTCACAGGTCCACTCAAGGATGACTGACGCACATTTCAAGCACAAAGCATTCGGTGCTCGACTGTCTCTGTGATGGCAGGCCTTATAGGCGGCATGCATGTGTAATTATACGCTGCTTTCTTATCCACGTCTAGGGGGGGGGGGGGGGGGGGGGGCAATACGATACCATTCGAATTCCATTCCATTCTGATTTTCTTTGCACTTCGATTGCCGCATGTACTCGCTGGAATGAGTCATACAGACGTATGGATGTATAAGTATCGAATGGAATCGAGAGAATATAGTTGTGTCATAGCGGTCGTACGTTCATTACACGCCGTCCAGCCACTGCACAAACTGAGAGCACAAGGCGCGTTTAGTATGCGCGGAAATAGGCGACGCCATTGTTAACTCTTTCCACATTAGAAATCTACAAACGATTATAAATCTATACTATAGATATTATGAATTATAAATTATAGATCTATACTCGTATTTGAAGTGCCAACATGGCCAATAAAATTTATCAGCGTAAAAAAAACGCAAAATTCGAGCGAAAGTGACTGGAAAATTTCTCTAGCTTGTTTTCTGCGAAGCAGCATAACAAACTGGCAATAAATTGGTATGGCTTTGTCCTTCAACACCTGCACAAAAGCCTACATCGGCGATATTATTCATTTTAAATTCTCCCCAAAGCGTGCGTCTATTGCCAACCGTGTACCGCTGCCGCGCCGGCGAACACCAGACAGCGATTTCTTCGTTGTGTTTCGTTTATTCCTTTACACCATCGAGAAAATAGACAGTGGGCCTCACATTAGGTTGCCACCAGCGTCAAACAACCACGAGTTTTCCGCTAAATGTTTAACCAAGCCAGATTTCACATACGCCGACCTCAGCAGCAGTCCTTCGAAGCGCCGCCATATTGCATCAATTGAGGCGCCTTCTGTAGGTCGTGGAAATCACCAGAACCCTTCTTGCGTTCGAGTACAGCAAGAGAGACTGAAGGCCTTATTAATGGCAGCGTCATAATATTCCCAAACGGCGGCAGGTGGCCACCACGCATCGGAATTCGTTTTGCCGCTTTAGTCGTCGCTCTCTGCAAACGCGTCCGTAAGCGAGAACTGATTTGTCACCAAGTTCACCCCTCATTGGCATTGGCGCAAGTGATTTATTTCACTTTTTTTATTCATATTTGTACTGCACCGACTGCAACGCCACCAACCGATGGTTGCCCCTTGATGCGCAGCACAGTATAGCGAGTAGCGAGCTTTGTAGTGAACTGGCAAAAAAGGTTTGGTTTATGGTTTATGGGGTTTAACGTCTCAAAGCGACTCAGGCTATGAGGGAGGCCGTAGTGAAGGGCTCCAGAAATATCGACCACCTGGGGTTCTTCAACGTGCACTGACATCGCACAGGACACGGGCCCCTAGAATTTCGCCACCATCGAAATTCGACCGCCGCGGCCGGGATCGAACCCGCGCCTTTCGGGCCAGCAGCCGAGCGCCATAACCACTCAGCAACTGCGGCGGCTTGGCAAAAAAGGATCGAGTCGGGTTCAGGGGTATTCCTTTTCTCCGCGGATGTTCGCGGGGTGGCCAAGCCTTGGCTGGCACAAAATTTGGAGCCAAAAGTACAACTGGCACCAAAAGGAAATGAGAAGGCAGCCTATGAGAAACCATCGCCTCCCGAGAGCGCAGAATTGGCATCCGGCCGACCTTTCAGGGAATCCCAAAGAAGAGAAGGACGAAGGGAGCTCGTTCCATGCTTGCGCACCACGCGCCACATCGTGTCCTCGTTCGGCGCTGGCCACCAGGCGAGCGTGCTTTTCCGGCTTCGAATCGCCCCCGATCTCCAAGTCCTGCGTCCTTGCTGCTGTAGTGGACAATTCAGCGACTCCCTGCTGTCTTCCCGTCTCCCGCTAAACCATCGGCATTTCACCTTCTCTTCAACGAAACTGGCGGCGCAGGTGGTCTTCGCGGGTGACAACTTGCAGCAGAGGACAACTTCCGGCTGGATCTGGGTACGGCGCGTGGGCCTAGAATTGTGCCCAGAACCGATGCGGTCCTGGCCCATGGACCCTGTTGTTGTGCACCCTGCTGCGATGACGCACCATTGCCCCTACAGGCTTCAGCTGCTGCAATTAGCGTCGACCCGGAGCTGCTCCTTCGTGCTGTATGAGCGGTTGCTGGGAAGCGAGCGGCTGGTTGACTTCGGCGAGATATACGCTCTCCGTACCGAGGCAGGAAGCGTTCCTCTTCTCTACGGCGCACTGGTGAGCGTTCTGCGTCTCGTGCATGCCCTGGAACACCTTGGCAATTTCGCGCTGAAAAAGCGTCCCATTCCTCTGCATTCCCAATGCGAGATATGTCTCACGATACAGAGCACGACGGTCGGCATGACCATATGGACGAGCCTGGAGTCAACGCTGGGCACAATGTCATCGCCTTCCGCGCCCAGCGCACGATGCTACTGGTTTCTCACGGCTCCGGTCGTCTCGATCAAGGCGACCAGCTTGTGCTGCTGGTTCCCCACCACGCTGTCGCTGGACTGTCCAGTCTAGCTCCATACACTTTGGTCCCACCACCACCCGGCTATCGCTGTCACGAAGAGGCAGAACTGCTCGCGGACTTTCGTCATGGGCTCGTCCAGGCCTCTGGTCTTGTCCTCCGTTGCTCTGCAGACTACCCTGTGCAGACACCTGGAGTGCTGCCCGGTCTTCATATCGTCGATGATGTGGCAGACCTCGCTAACCTTCTGCGAAACATCATGCAGGTTATTGCGAAAAGCCTCGCTGACGACGCCCTTGGAGCGCGTGCATGGTCTATCCTGCCTCCGTGTCGTCAAGCGAGACGAGGAAGAACATAGGCACCTCCTGCTGGTCCCGTCCTGGCCTCTACTCGCAGTCCTCCAGTTGTCCTGGTGGGCCAGCTGGGCGTCTACCATCTGCAGTGGCTTCGGTGTCATCGAAAAAGAAGCGGAAGAACTCTCGCACCAAGGCACGCAGCATGACCTAGTCGCTGCTACCGAGGTCGTTTGCCTTGCGGGACGTCCGGGTTTCAGCGGGGTCACTGCGGGACCTATGCCGAGAGCTGGACATGCCACGCTACCGCATGCCACGCTGGCGTCGCCGTTACGTGTCCGGCACGACCAATGGAAGGACTAGTGAGGGGGGCGGCCTCACGCTGATACGAATGAACGATACGCCGTTGCTATTCACGATGCTTTTGACCCGACATATAGGACTGCGCCTTGAGGCGTCAATGGTAAATCTGTCGCAGTATTTCTCTGAGCGAAACTACCGAGAAGTGCCTACCACCACCCATGATCGGGACGATGGGGATTGCGTCATTGTTGATAGTGCATTTTTTTTGTGCCCCATTATTGACAGTGTATAATATGCCCGAACGGGGCTGATAATGAGCTGCCGCAGAAATGCAGAATTCTCCAGCCTGTCTGTATTTTGTCTTCATTGCGTTGCTTAGACTGCCGACGAAATGTGGCTACTTAGGCCGGCTGGTACATGGTCGCTCTAGAAAGAAATATCGCGAAAAAAAGGAATTCGAAAGGAAAAACATGCACGCGCGGTGTGTTCTCTCCCACTCAGCGTCCTGTTTTTTCGCGGCATTTCCTGTTCGTGCCGGTGAAAATATCGCGTTTGTTCAAGCAACACCGAACTCTTATCGAATCGCCACTGATTTTTATCAGCGGAGAAGGTGGAATGCTTATACTGCGGTGAAATGAAGCACTATACCGACGAACGTACTGCGGGAGGCCATGTGTTCTTGCGAATATTAGCATTCCGCCCTGTAAAATCCCTAGGATGCGAACAAAAAGCAAGCAAAAGGAGCAGTACTACTTGATTCGCCACAGCTTAACGAGATTCGCATCATCTGGACCATCGGAGATGTTATGCAAAAGCAGTGTTTATTATCGTATCACGTCCATCAGCCAGTGGCCACCCTGCTTGCAATCGAGTACAGCATGCTAAACTGGAGGCGATATCAATGGCAGTGTCAGTGCTGCCAATAGCGGCAGGTGGCGTTCGCCACACGCACTCGTTCTGCCGCTTTGGACGTCGCTCACTGCAAAGGCGGCCACAGAGAAAGGATGTAAGCACGTGGATTCAAGTTACGCGAGAAATGATTTGTCACCTATATTCGCGCTGGTGCAAGTGATTGATTCCTTCTTGAAAAATTTTTTCCCGGCATTTTGCGCACCGACGGCAAGCGCCTTCAACGCGTTGGCAAGATGCATGCAAACTATGTAGGGTTGCACTTAGATGGGCTGACTTCTGACTTCTAAATCGACCCGGTGACGCGGAGAAAAGTTTCAGACGTCCGCTTCAAGGCGCAGTCGTCGTTGGTTTGCAACGGACACCACTGGGCGATCTGCGTTTTTACTACAAAAAGAATTCGAACGCACGCTTGTCTGAAGGGGGGAAAACTGTTCTATTTTCTAAAGCAGTTGTAACATTCAGGGTTCGTCACTGAAACAAATTTCTTCTGCTCCATATAGCCTTCCTTTTTTACGCACCAACTCCGCGCACTTTGTATAATGTCGCTTGCTGCTGGGAAGCATTCCCCTCTGTTGTTGTTAGCCTTACAAAATATGTCGCATACCCGCATTGGGGAGTTATTCTGTGCCCACAATACCTTTTCTCAATCGCGCGTTTGCCTCTTCCTCCTCTTTTCCAAACCATTTACTCCCTGATTACCCAAAATACTTGCGCCGATATAAGGCACAGACTCCATGCGTTGTGGAAATGTGTCATTTGATGTTTTAACTTGGTAACAGCGCGAAAAAAAGGAGGAACAAGACAAAGAAGGATAAAGCTATATGCGCTCTCTCTGTCGCCTTCTTTGATCTATCGCTTTTTGCGCTGTGAAAATGAATTATCAACTCGCCCACTTGGCGAAGTTGCTGCAGGAAGCATTGGCAGTTGCAAAGTTGCTTAAACGTCAGTCTATTCTGCCAGCCACGGAGTGTGTAGTCATTCTTGTCTGACACCAAGTACGCTCTACAGCGCATGCAACTAGGCACCATCTTAGGTAAAATTTCCCTCTGGTCTCTAACCTGATTCATGGCAGTTCAAAATATTTAGTTTGCTTCTAGTGGCTACCATCTCACGTTGGAGCCGCGGGTAACACAGCGGCAGACCTTCTTGCCCTAGAAACTCGGTCATACCCATCTTCAGTGGCTGTGTCAAAGGGCGAGAACTTCGCAACGCAGCTTTACTCGGGGATAACAGAAACAGAGAGAACGGGTCTTTGTCTCCGTGCCGTGGGGTGCGGGTTTTTCGTTGTGCGGGCTATAGGTGCGGAGGGGTGAAAGGCGGGAGGTTGGAGAGACGGTGCAGGGTCGCAATTGCTGAGCAGCCCACTCCCCACCGCACGGGGACAAAGGCCAGTCTCCTTCCCTTTCCTGCCTAGCCTCTACTGTAGTGTCACTAAACAAAGTGTTTCCCGAGTATAATGGTGCATCACTCTGCTGCATTTCAATAATCGGTCGCCTCTGCACCTACCTTGCGTTATACGGGGCTTGTGCGACAGAGCTATACTCTATTGTATCGCGTGCTCACGAAGTCTGCCTTTACGCCCGCATGGATGCCCAAAAATTTACCATACTCACTTATGTGCGTCAAGTGTTCTCTTGTAGATGATGTTAACCATTTCATTTTAGCGCGCTCGCGTTTTTATGCCAAGTATGAAGGAGGAGGTGTAGGAAAGTTTATTTAGAAAAGGCGACTGGGAGAATGGTCTTAGGTGGGCGGGGGCCTCAGTCTCCGCGATAGCTTCTGCTATCCTGCGGGCCCGCGCAATCAGCCGCTGCTGATCGCGCAGGCTAGATCTGGATAAAGAAGCTTTCCTTGAGGAGGTAGCGGTATGGTGCTGAGTGGGGGGGGGAGTTAGGACACTCCCACATAGAGTTGCGTAGAATGGGTTGGGCGTTGTCGCATAAAGGACAGTGAGAGGGTTATTTTGCCGGGAAGAAGGTGTACTTGTGGTGGAGGTTCGGAAGAAGTTCCATTGGAGCTGGCGCCATGCCGGGGTGTTCGCCCTTGATAGGGATGAGTGCGGCGGTGGAAGTGTTCTTCACTGTTACCTGGTTGTAGTCTGTAGAATTCGAGTATGTGAGTCTATCTCAGGAGTGTGTGAGTGTGATTGAGTATGTGAGTGTCGTTGAGGCCTGCTGCCCGGCCTGGAAGTTCTCGGGCGAGCGCAGGTATACGCGCTCGTTGCTAGAAAGGGACGCGAGGCCTGGAGCCCAGGCGATGCGTACCATGTGGAGTGAGCTGGTATCGGGGAGATTCTCCGGTTTTGCTGTGCTTTGTGAGTGAGCAGTGCGGATACATGCGCCTGGCAGGCGGCCTGTGATTCGGTGACGACATTTAGTGCTGCTCGTGTCATCATGTGGGCGTGATGCGGCTTGTAGTATAGCTGATGGCTCCCTCTTCCGCCAGTCGGCTCTGATTCAAGGCGATCGATGCGGTAGCTTGTGCGTGGCCGTCCTCGTTCGTCGGCTGGTCGGAGTAGCTGGCGGCATCAGTATAAAGCGTGGACGGATCGTTTCCGACGGAGCGCGTCAGCGCTTGCACTCTGGCCTGTGTTCTGCCTCTGTGATGAGCGGGATGCATGTTGCGTGGAGTTGGTGCCATCTCTCCCTTCGCACGGATCGTGGGCCTCATGGGCGCTGAGTAGGGCGGCGGAGAGGAATTAAATGCTGGTTACCTAAGGCGGTCGAGGAGGGCTCTGCCTGTGCGCGTGCTTTGCAGCCGGACAAGCTGGCCGGCGCGCTGTTCTTCGGTCCGTTCTTCGATTGAATTGTGGATGCCTAGTTGGAGCCGGCATTGTGCTGAGTCGTGAGATGGAAGTCCCATCGCCGTTTTGAATGCCAGTCGGAGGAGAGCGTTTAAGCGCCTCATTTTTATGCGAATTAATGTGTGGTAGGGCGTGGGGCACGTAAGCCGACTCGTGTTCGAACATAAATCCCCTAGGCCATTGGTGGCGGTTTAGTCTGCGAAGAAAGCCCTGACGTAGTTGTACGTTCGTGGACCACGGCGGGGAAAATTAGCGGTAGTTTAGCGCTGGTTAAACCTGTAGTGGAGCGATAGCTACAGCTTGAAGAGAACCTGTTTCGTCCCTCACCATCGTGCGTCAGGAGAGCACCGGCTGAGCGAGGAGGAAAGTCTTCCTCATAGGGGAAGTGGAAACAAGGACGGAAGCTCCACCTCGAAGGTTACGCGAAATTCCGCGGAACCGGATAGGGTCTCTTCAGGATCCGGCCAGCGCCACGAGCGGTTGCAGCCGCACGCTCTCGTCACCTTCCGCGGCAGGTGCACGGAGAACCGTCGTGCCTTGCCGCTGGACTTGTGGTTCCAGGCAGCGAAGCGAGCGCAGCAAAAGCGCGCTCTCGTCACCTTCCCCAGCAAATGCTCGGTGATGGTTATGCCCCAAGAATGCGGCGCGCGCTGGAAATCCCGGCCCCCATTGTCGGCGCATACAAATGTTCGCCGCCTATACTTCCGAAGTCGCGCCCCTGCCCCAGCCGGTAAGTCGGAAACCCTTATTACGTAGCCTTCTATTTCCGAGGAATGCCTCGTTTATGCTCTGTAGCCAGCTGGCCCCCGCTCTGTGTATTAATTGCAAGTGTAATAAACAGCATATGAGTGTTAACGCTTTTTCGTCCTTTCCCAGTGTCCCCCATATCTCCACAAGGTGGCCGGGAGGAACTTGGTCAGTTGAATTGAGAAGTCAATATTTCGCCGCTCCGTTTCGCTGGGCGTTCCTTCTTCATCTTCGTCCCACTTGACATGGCGCATGCGCACAGCTGTGGCAGCTCGGATTCTCTGGCGCGCCGCCAGCAGCAGCAGCAGCTGCTCCGCACCACGTGACTGGTCACGTGGCCAGCCAGGTGACGAACAACGTGATGAGCCATGGCACCGCGCCGCCGGCAGCTGCTCCGCACCACGTGACAGCGTGGCGGCGCAGCCACGCTGAAGGCTCGAAATGTTACCGTAATGTAGCTATCGGTACAAAAGACGAGGTTGTGAAGTATTAAGTTGTGGGATAAGTAGTCGAACGTACCTTTTATGTCGGGGGCCAGGATCGCCTTGGTCTCTGCAGCGCTTGACGCCCTTGACTTCCTCCTTAAGCTGCAACATGGCATCCTCACATTAGAGCCCTTGTCGAAAGCCGCACAATGTGTCCGGGAAGTGCGCCGCATCGAAGACCGGATAGAGGCGGTTGTTGAGTGCCACGTGTTCGAACAGTTTGCATGTATGCACGAGGCGAGTGAGATCGGGCGAAGGTTGAGCAGTGAGAGTGGCTTCCCGGTATTTGGGATGAGGGGGACGTCCGCATGTTTCCACTCCGGCGGGAGTGAGCCGGTCGTACAGGGGCGTCGTTGTAATAGACTGTTAGCGGGCCGACGGCGCTATCGTCAAGGTTCTTGAGTGCCTTGTAGTCTATGCCGTCGCCGCCGGGTGCCGTGTTTCCCGTAATCTGGAAGCAGGGGAGAGCGCACCTCGGCTTCAGTGATGTAGGCGTCGAGTGGAGTGGGTACCTCCGTGTTTGGGTATAGTCACTGTGGGCGAAGGCCCGAATTGATGTATCGTTGTTGAAGCTGCGCAGGGAGGCTTACGTCATCAGCGCTTTCTGCGTTCAAGAGGGTGCGTATCTTTTCCCCCTCCCCATCTTGGCTTGCTTGGGATCGAGGAGGGCACGGAAGCGGGACCATGTGCGGGCTGTGCCGAATGTACCGTGTAAGCGATCGCCCAACGTGTGCCAGTTGGCCTTCGCGAGCTCCACTGCATAGGTATTCGCCTCCACCGTTAGGCGAGCGATGCACTCTTTCAGCTTTCGGTTGTGTTTCTGGCGTGTCCAGCGTTTTGCAACGCTGCGCCGCTCCTTTCAGAGGTGAAGCCGGTGATTGTCTATCTGGTGGTTTCGCCGTTGCGGCGGCAGTGATCGTTGCACGACAGAGGTCTTTTTGTAGCCTATGCGACCTTTCTGATGGTGTCTTCGACTGGTCGCTTTAGATCACTCTTGAGCGCTCTGAGAGGGGACCGCACATTCGGCTGATCGAAACCGGCCGCTCTGACTACATTCGGTTGGTTCTTTCCGAGTGCTCGCCTCCAGCTCAGAGCGCTCCGACGCGCTCCGAGAAAAAAGTCGGAGAGGGTCCGAGATGAGTCCACGTGACAGAGCCACTTCCGCCATTTCGCGAAAGCGGTGCGAGGCCTCGGCGTCCCCTACGCGTAGGCAGAAGCAAGTGTAGGCTTTTGACGCAGTCATGCTTGCTGCGTTGTGTTTTGCGGGTGCCGCGCTGTGTGAGGAAAAATGTTCAACGAACACCGGATAAGCATTTTTTTTATTCTAGAATTGTGCCATGAGGCATAAGTTAAAAAGGAAGAGGGGAAGGAATGCACGGCATAGAAAGTTAAAAGAAGGAATTAAGACCCGTTGCGCGGAGGTAGTCGACGAGGTTGCTAATGAAACGGTTGTCCATAGTCCACTTCACGTAGTCCCTTTCACGGTTCCACTGCAGGGTCAAATCCCTGGGGAGCCGTTTTCTTATAACAGCCGTCGCTGAGCACGTCCACAGCAAGTGCCGCACATCACAACGGTCCGGTGGAGCGCTACAGTGAGGGCACCTGTAAGGTGCTGGCAGATCTTTTGCGCGCCACCGATGACGGACAGATGGCGTCAGAGCCGCCCCTGGCCGAATCCGGCGCACGGATACCTCCTCCTGCCGAGTAAGACAACGGGGGAGAGGGTGCAAACACGGAGGAATTAGAGCGCGTGTTCGCTGGCGCAGAACTTCGGAATCGGAAACATGGGACAGGACCGGATCTGGGGGAAGAGGGGAAGGTAGCGGATCGTCTGATGTGTAAAGATGAGTCATAGCGTCCACTTGAATGTTATGTGGATCCTGGGCATGGCCCCGAATCCAGTGTATGCGCACAGGACATTGGATACTTTGCGCAGAGCACATGAATTGATTGTGAAATCTGGAATGTCCGTTGAACAGTCTTAAGCTGTTTAAGGGCGGCGCGGGAGTCGGTGTAAATATGAACTAGCATATACGCTAGGAACACGGTCTGTGTTGCTGTCGCATGACAACAGCGATTCCAGTAGCAGCTCAGAGGAGGACGACAGTGCTATCCACAAGGCGATGTTCGAAAAATGAGCTTCCCGTGGGACAGAAAGCCAGGGTAGCGATCGATACAGGCTAAGCGGTGACCGCGATGCAAACTGTGTGCGGCCACGTGCAGCTAAAGGTAATCAAGGGACCTTACGTGCGGCTACTAGTGACATACCAACAGCGATGCCGCGTTATCGTTCCGAAAGTTACGTCCTCCTTCTGCCTCCTGCGCTTCGGCTCGGAAAACTCGCTGACCATTCGGCTTGACTAGTATCGCTATGCGCTCGGAGTGAGAGCGGCTCCCACTCTGCCACATCCTAACCTAACCGGATCGCGGGAGCGACCAGTCGAAGACACCATGAGATGGGGGCTGTGCAGTCGGGCTACTGTCGGCCTTCCCGTTAGCGTCCGCTGACGTGGTAGCAGCGGGTTGGCTGTCGCCTTCCTTATGGGGACGTTTACGACGGAATATGTCCCAATTTATGAGCCGGATCTTGCGGTCGGGCGAACTGCTAGCGGCGGCCGCTACCTGCGTGGCTGAGATATAGTGGTCGCTGTCTATGGTTTCGTCTAAGTTGGTCCACGCTGTTATGCCTGGCGTACCTTCCATTCGACAGAGGTTCCACATTTCTGACAGCAGGCGAGGAAGTGCAAGGTCTTTCACCCCCTGCTGGGAAACGGCTTGACATTCCTGTGCAACGTGAGCCCACATTCCTGAGGCAAGTGGGCGGATTCCTGTGTCACGTGGGCGCATTCCGGACCCATGTGCGCGTCCACGAGGAAGCTGTGTTGACAACAACATGACCGTGCCTTGTGCCCTTACCATCGACGAGCTGAGAGGGCATCAGCACCGCCCCTGCCGTGGGCGGTACCATCAGTGTCATCATCTGCACGTTTGATTGCACATCATTCTTCGAACTGTATTTCTCAGTCAAGGATCTGGGGAATACGAAGAGTATTTAACGAGCTGCTGGTTTGGTACCACAGGGACCATTTTTAAAAAGAGACCCTTTGCTGGCCGGAGAGACGCCGGTCTCCTAAGTCTCCCTTTTACTGAGAGGTATTCTCAGTTGCCCTTACTTGTACATAATGTAAATAATCTGTATAAAGTTTTCCTTGCTTTCTCCTTCGTAACCACGTCTCCGATCCTCCTCGTCCCTTCTCCGGCCCGACCACGCTACCGAAGACCCAAAAGCTGGTGGCAGCGGTGGCAGGACGCTACCTGAGTCCCAGCAACTAGTGATCATGCAGCGGTGAGATCGAAGCCTGGGCGTGCCAACAACTGGTTGGCAGCTATGGGATGTATACGTCAAGTCACCAGCTCCAGTGGACACCGGCAGCTACGTGATTGACGGCATCAACTATGCTTCAGAAGAACGAGAGATGGACAAGTCAGGTCACCGGCTCCAGCGGACCCCGGCAGCTACGGGACTGACGGCGTCAGCTGTATCTCGGCAGGGTGAGTGCCCGATGTTTGCCACTCATTTCGCCAGACTGCACTAGCACAGGTAGATGCTAGTAGTGGGATATTGGTTATCTGGGGAATGATATTTCGGCAGTTTTGTGTATTGTTTCCTTCAAGGTGAAGCGTGTGTTTTAGCGGGGATTAGCGCCACGAGTGTGATCCGCGATGGAGCAGTTCAATGTAAACGACCTCCTTGAAATTCTGGAAGAACTGGGCATTTTGGTAGACCCCACTAAAACACGAGAAGCGGTCATGGATGTTATATAGGTGGAGGAGGTGACAGTCGAGGAGGCAGACGAGGCATAGGAGACGATTTTGGAACGAAAAGCAGAGCAGGAAAATCGAAGGCTAAATGAGGAGAAAGATAAGCGTCACTTGCTTGAGGAGATAGAAAAACGAAGGCTCAGCGAGAGAAAAGAGAAGCGACAGCTCCCTGAGCAACAGGAAAGGCGAAGTCTCCGCGAGGATCAAGAGCAGCAATATCTTCGTGAGAAACACGAAAGGCGAAAACTTCGCGAGGAGCAAGAAAAGCAGAAGGAGGCGGAGCATCTGGAGAGACTGGCAGGACTAGAGCAGCAACGCGAACGAGAGCTGCTGGAGCTCATGCGTCTAGTTCAGCGGCGTAGAGCTCGAGATCGTTTGCAGTCTTTCCAGAGAGGTGAGAGCTTCAGAACTTTCTTCGGAACTTTCGAGCGGATCTGTAGGGAAGACAAGCTAGACCAGGGTGAATGGGCAACGATGCTGGTAGCTATCCTTCCTTGTGATGTCGGCGCCGTTTTAGCGCGGCTGTCCGAAGAGGACGCCGACAACTACGAAACAGCGAAAAGAGCCATCTTGCGCTTCTTCGGAATACGTATTGAGGCGGACTCCAAAGGTCGAAGTGATGGCGGTGGGCAGCGCTCCATCAATGTGTCAGTGACCAGCCCAGGAACCGCGCTTGGTCACCTAGGGGCACAATTGTTGCTCAGGAGAGCAGAGGCAGAGGTTCCGCGCCAGAAAGACTGCGGTGAGCTTGTGTGCCACCGCACCGAAAGGCAGGCTTCTGGGAAAGAACGTCACGGAGAGTCACTTGACAGCAACGCTGAAGCGTCTAGTCAGAGCGCAGCGTTGGCTGAAAAGGGCGATGGCGCTCAGATTGTTGTTACCTGGAATGGCAATGACGCTGCTCCGAAATCCACAATTCAGGACAGCTCGTTTTGCTGTTGCAGGAGGTTCGAGACGTGGGAGGGCCGGGAGTGAAAGTGAGGGGTTTGAGCGGGGTAGCGGGCGATGTTTGTTTTAATGGCTCTTGTTGCACCGCGTAGAACGGCAGGAGGGGAAACTGCTCTGTCCAGTTCACCTTGTGGGTTGCTGGGTGCTGCTGCGTCCGGAACTTTGACGCCACCGTCTCACTTCCACTGCGGGTCCCCCACCACGAAGGTTGCAGGTCATAGTTGCTGGCTACGGACTTGCTGGAGCTCTGTGCTGACTTGGAGAGTAAAAATGCGTTCGTTTCGCCCTTACTGCCCCATTCAGATAAAACCCGTCTGCGTGTGCGTGCGTGCGTGCGTGTGCGTTGACACAAGATGGTACTCATGAAAGATGGCATCCTCATGCAATCTGGCATGTGAAGGTTAGATTAATGATTGGACGCGCGAGGTTCCTCTGGACAACCTGGATCGCACAAGTCCCACCGCTGGGAGCACCTGCCATCCTAGGGCAGTGCTGTGCACTAGAAGTGGTATGAGGACTCCCAGGACCTATGAATATTAAGTAGAGAAAGAACAATTCTGCATATATGGGTATTTTAACCCATTATCTATCGCGTCATACCCTTAAGGAGGAGTGCGGGTCGCCGTACGGCGGCGACTGCCTTCACGAAGTTGGCGCGCAGATCAGAAGGGGTGCGGCGGCGAAACTGCGGTGGCTACGAAAGCTACGCAGAGATAGAATTGCCAGTTGCGTGCCGTCGCGTTACATCACGCCGCAGCGCGTGGCGACGGCGTTCACAAAGTGAGCAGGCGGGCTTACGCCTTCTCACACGTAAGCTGTCTTAAGTGCGCCCCCCCCCCCCCAAGCCGATTTTTTTAAAGAACTTGCGATTTCGCTGTGGCGGTGCTCCGAGGAGGCACAGAGACAGACCTTGAGCCGTTTAGCAACCGCCGTAGCTGGGCGGACGCCGTGCGCTCGCCGTGCCGTCTGTCATGACGTCGCACCGCGCGCCTCGCCGCCGTTTGGTATGACGTCACACCGCTTACCTCGTCGTTGCGCTCGCCTACGCTTGCTTCGCCAGCTGCGTTGCATGCCTGATAACATGTCGGAGGATTGAAAAGGAGAGCTCGCGTTCGCCGCAACCACAGTTGAGGCGGCAGTATGGACGGCGACAAGTGGGCTAAGCAGAAGGAGGCCTGGAATCGACAGCGGAATCGACAGGTCACTCTGAACAACCATGATCAAGCGCAGCAGTTTCTAAGATGCTCGAGATGTTTATCAGTGTTTTAGGCAGTTTATCATCTGGGAATCCTGGAATCCTGGTTCTCTTCATTCCCTTTCTATTGCCTCAGGCGACAGAGAGGCGGCTGGGGGACTAATCATTGCCATTCGGCCACAGCTCCACCCCGGCTTCCCAGTGGCCTTTGCCATTGGTGCTTTTTGGCGGGAGTTATGGACCCGTCTGGGCGGCCGCGGGCTTCGCGACCGTCCGAGCTCAGCCCAGTGAGAGACTCCTCCGAGACAGCGTAAGGTGCGTACGCTACTTTTTGTCCGCATCGGCCTTTGCCGTTCGGACCAGTGCATACTCGAGCTGGTCAGCACGAGTCCACTTACCTGCAGCGGCTCGAGCTTGTCCAGTGCGGTCCAGCGACCTCCGACAAGCGTACCTTGCGTTGTCTGCCCGCTCTCTCTCTCGCAAACGGCCCAACGACTGACACGAGAGATAGAGATCACAGCACTTCCGCGGGGACATTGTGCTGCAGCGGCGTGCTAGCGACGCGCATTGCTCTTGTCGCTCCATGCGCGCAGCGGAGCCTTGCTCCTCGCGCGCCCCCGGGACGGGGTGACTGCTGAGTGTGTGTATCGCTGCAGGACGACGTTGATAAACGTCTCCTTTGCGAACTCGGAGGCCTGTTTTTCTTGCGGCGAGTCGTTCTCCTATCTACGGAGGTTGAGTGCGCCGCAGCGATGTCCCCGCAGGGTGCGCGTGCTGACGACGGCTGATCGGGGCCCTTGGCTCTCGCGAAGCCCGAACCCGCGTTGGTTGGTAGCCTGTGCCCACTGAGAAACCCAGACTCTCTAATGTCCGCTCCCATCTCGAAGTTGAGAGCGGCCGAGAGCGATCGCCATTCTTAACCCCACATCCGCCAACCGCACTTCCGCCTCCGACTTGTTTTCATTTTGGGGGCACAAGTTTCCAGAAAATTGCTTGAGTTCATCGCCTGCATGATTGCGTGCTGTCTATCACCGGGCTTCCAGTCGAGGCCGCGTGATATTTGGTGTAGGTGCAGATAGGTGCAGGGCAGCAGTTCGTGGTTCGCACGCCTCCGTCAAGCCGCGATACAAACTCTCGTGGTTTGCCTCCTGAGGACTTGATACCCACCTGTCGACTATAGAGTCAAGCCTGATTTTGGATCACTTCCAGATAAGAGCAGCCAAAAGAGCGAAATCTCGGCATCAGCCATAGTGTTTCTGTCAACGACAGCTCCGGGTTAGTTTACACCAGCCCTGAATGCCGCTTATCGCCAATGGCTCAACAGGTGAGGATCCCGAAGAATGGCTCAACCAGTTTGAACGTGCGGCCGTTTTCAGCAACTGTGGCTACCCGACGAAAATGAGGAGCGTTGCCTTTGCCTTGGAAAGCATCGCAAGGATGTGGTGCGAGAACCACAAAGGTTGCTGAGCGTTGTGAAATTCGTTCAAAACAGAGCTGCTCAAGGCGTTAGTCAGATACAACTCAAGGGAGCGGCAAACGACCCTCAAAGGACGCCCTCGAGCCAGTGCCGTCGACCGATTGTCATGATGTCCCGGTTAACCACGTTTCATGGAGGCACCTGACAGCCACCTGAGGTGGCGCTCTAAGCAATTAACCGCGACGTCACGAGCAAGGGTCGACGTCATGGGATGGAGGGTCCCCTTTGAGGGCTGCTTGCCGCTTCGTTCTTGGCTAGCATCGTCCGGAAAGAAATAGCGCAGCTTCTTGCTGTCGCGTATGCAGCACATACGAGACAGTGGTTGTTCAGGTCGATAAAAATAAAGGACCTCCTTCGTTGCGCTGACCCTGGCATAGCGAAGACAATGAAGCCTCTTTGATGCGACATGTTAAGGAGTTATTCTTCACCGGTATGATTCGAAGCCCACCAAACGCCGTCTCTGAATCCATCAGTGAATCATCCACGATTGAGAGGGCCTTGGATGCACGAGCCCGCCATTACCAACGACCGCTGCAAGTCTTCTCAGCAAAGCAGCCCGGTCAGCACAGCTGCAAGCAGGGACAACCTGCGTTATTATCGGGGAAGAGCTGCGTCGGCTACTGCCGTTTTCAAAGCCCAGCTGCAAGCAGCCACTCTATCGTGCTCGTGCATAAGGAGGTGCATACAGGAGGTGATGCAGTGCGAATCTTTGCCCTGCATCAGCACGTGTTTTTCTTGCAGCATTTCCAGAAACTGCGAAATTTCTGAGAAGCCTAGTTCTTCTTGGTTGACATATGGCTGGACTCAGATGGATACTATGGTCTAATTACTCCCTTAATTGGGTGCTATATTGACGATATAATAAATAGAATATATGGTATTACTGTGATGAAATTCTGTCAATTGTCGCAATTTCCGTAGTAATCATTAGCAGAATTAACTTACTGAATTCACTTATCGCTGCAATCACCGTAACCTGATACACTATACGTGCAAGCAGCTGTTCTTGGCAGAGAAAAAGGTACCAACCTTTTTGTATACGTGGGGGTTTCGTATGATAGGCTCAAAAAAAGTAACGAGCAAGAGAAGAAAAGATAAAAGAGACAAGCACGAAATAGGTAATGCCGCGTGCAGACCAATTCCTAAAAGACGGAACAACATATGGAGCCAAAAGTACAACTGGCAACAAAAGGAAAGGAAATCAGAAAGCAGCCTATGAGAAACGATCGCCTCCCGAGAGCGCATAATTGGCATCCGGCCGACCTTTCAGGGAACCCCAACAAAGAGAAGGACGAAGGGAGCTCGTCCCATGCTTGCGCACCAAGCGCCACACGTGTCCTCGTTCGGCGCTGGCCACCAGGCGATCGTGCTTTTCCGGCTTCGAATCGCCCCCGATCTCCAAAGCCTGCGTCCTTGCTGCTGTACTGGACAAATCAGCGGCTCCCTGCTGTCTTCTCGTCTCCCGCTAGGCGATCAGCATTTCAGCACGCTATTCAACCAAACTGGCGGCGCAGGTGGCCTTCGCGGGTGACAACTTGCAGCAGTGGACTCCTTCCGGCTGGATCCCGGTACGGCGCGTGGGCCTAGAATTGTCACCGCACCCGGAGCTGTCGTCGTACATGGACCCTGTTGTTGTGCACCCTGCTGCGATGACGCACCACTGCCCCTACAGGCTTCAGCTGCTGCAATTAGCGTCGACCCAGAGCTGCTCCTTCGTGCTGTATGAGCAGCTGCTGGGAAGCGAGTGGCTGGCTTACTTCGGCGAGATGTGCGCCCTCCGCACCGAGGCAGGAAGCGTTCCTCTTCTCGGCAGCGCACTGGTGAGCGTTCTGCGCCTAGTCCCGGCCCTGGAACACCTTGTCAATTTCGAGCTGAAAAATCTTCCCATTGCCGTGCATTCCCAATGCGAGATGTCTCACGATACAGAGCACGACGGTCGGCATGACCATATGGACAAGCCTGGAGTCAACGCTTGGCACAATGTCATCGCGTTCGGCGCCCAGCGCACGGTGCCACTAGTTTCTCAGGACTCCGGTCGTCCTGATGAAGGCGACCAGCTTGTGCTGCTGGTTCCTCACCACGCTGTTGCTGGACTGTCCAGCCTGGCTGCAAACACTTTGGTCGCACTACCACCCGGCTATCGCTGTCACGAAGAGGCAGAACTGCTCGCGGACTTGCGTCATGGGCTCGTCCAGGCCTCTGGTCGAGTCCTCCGTAGCTCTGCAGACTACCCTGTGCAGACACCTGGAGTGCTACACAGACTTCATATCATCGATGACGTGTCAGGCATCACTAGCCTTCTGCGAAACATCATGCAGGTTATTGCCAAAAGCCTCGCTGACGACGCCCGTGAAGCGCGTGGCCTATCCGGCCCCGGGATCGTGAAGCGAGACGAGGAAGAACTTGGGGACCTCCTGCTGGTCCCGTCCTGGCCTCTACCCGCTGTCCTCCAGTAGTCCTGGGGGGCCAGCTGGGCGTCTACCATCTGCAGCGGCTTCGGTGTCGTCGAAAAAGAAGCGGAAGAACTCTCGCAGCAAAGCACGCAGCATGAGTACGCAGCATGAGTACGGCAGTGCTCCTAAGATGTTTGCCTAGGGGAACGTTCGGGACTTGATGAGGCCCCTGCAGGACCAGCGCCGGGAGCTGGTCATGCCACACTACCGCATGCCTCAATGCCGCTGTCGTCTTACATCCAGGCATGACCGACACAAGGATTAATGAGTGGAGCCACCTCACATTGACTCATTGATACGCCATTGATGCCATGATGCTTTTTCTTCACACTGACTTGAGACTGCGACTTTAGGCGACAAGCCATCGACGTATTTATCGCAGCGAAACTACATATACCTGAGGACGGCTTTCGCCACGCATGACCTGCCCTCCATGATCTCTTGCAATACGTTCGTGCATTTATTTTTGCTCCCCTTCGTTAACTATATGTGCCATATAGTGACGATAATGTGCTGCGGTATAAATGCAGAGTTATTCAGTCGATCTTGGCGTTTTCTACTCATTGTGTTGCTTCGACTGCCGATGAGACATCCGTCCTGTTTGCCAGACCAACGAAGTTTGCTGTAATCGGCCCTGACTATAGTCTTTTTTAGTTGCGGATAAAAGGGAGGGTGGTTGTTACCCACAGAAAAAGCGCTAAACGTGCTGTCTTGATTCCGGGGCCCTTTATTTCTGTCTGAAGTCGAAGGCTTCGCATTCTCGTGTAGATGGTTTACGCGGGGAAATCAAAAGTGAAGAAAAAGTATTTACTTACCCAGTTTAACGACGTTAGCCTGATTTCTGTCCCAGGAGAAGTGTTCTATAAAATCTAACATCGTATCGTATCGCTCAGCCGGCTGTTGATGATGGTTGGATGCATATTGGGGCCTCAAGTTGTCAGCATGCTCGCTAGTTCTTTTCCTTCCAAACTTAGTGGTGCTATCTATAATTCGCCATTTTTGTTTAAATACAGTCTACTCAGCGTTACGTCTAATCAATTTTCAGTCATAAGCTTATATCCTATCACCGCGCTGGTTTTCAGCCCCCAATATTCCAGACGGTTTTTGCAAACGTCTGCCACAAATTCATTCACATTAACTTCATCACAAACCACCAACGCCTCAGGAAGAGTGATTGTGTCTGCATCGAGATCTGAATGGATGCTGCCACATTATTGTAAAAAATGTTCAATTCTTTCTATTGATTTACCCCACACTGCACATCTGTCATCTTATTGCTTTAATTTCGTTTTGTAGCTGCGCGTTCTAAGATACCATGATATAGCTACAAAGAGCTGGGTGCTACCTCATGAGTTAAAATAGAACGATCATTTTCCTAATTTGCCTTTTCCATTTTCAATACAGGTCTGTAGTCTGCTTTGTTTTCATTGCATCAAACATTTGACATGCTACGCGCACAACTGTGTAAGAGAAGGGCGAGTGACAGATCGCATGATCGCTCTGAACAAAAACACCAAAGCTTATTCTGAAGTACACAATTGTGTAAAAAGCGAACTCGCAGCTTTTTCTCAGTATGTGCAGCACTGGCCTAGCAGTGATTTTCTTGCTTCAGGGAAATTTCCCATCCTTCAGGTAGCAAATCACTGGTTTCTAATGCCACATGGCGAACGCAGTAAATATTTCGCAAAAAAAAATATGAGCAGGGCAACGCGTCTTCCGCCATTTCTGTGCAGACATACTTTGCCATTAGTGCTAACATCAATTTCTTTCTTTGCAGTTTCAAGCGTATTATGCACCTTCCAAATGGAAATTATTTCAATGATCGTTCAGGTGCTTGCTTCATAAGTTGCGGCATTTCTGTGTTGCTATATCTATCAATTATGACCTTTTGTAGGAGATTTTTCACATCCCTTCCAAAAATTAACCGCCAGTATTTTGCGCTGGAAACCTAACAAATTTTCTTTCTTAAGCAGCTGAATATAAAATTTAGGTGGATTTGGATTGTAAAACTTTTATTTCCAACAGTTTTAGGGGCTTTGGGCCCCTCGCCTAAACGTTGACCGGAAGGTGTTGGCCCCTGACGGCGTCTTCGGCCAGTTGGACGACCTTTGTCGTGGTCTCCGGATCGGAACTGAGTAGGAGAGCCTCCCATTGGTCAAGCGACTGTTTTCTTTCCCTCCACGGGGGCAAGCGCACATTTTCCAAAAAATATGGTTGAGTTCCGCTTTGTCGTTACATATCTTGCACGCATTTCAGTTTTGTCCCGAAGAATAAACACTACACATAACCGGGTTTGGGAACGTATGAGCTAGGAGACGGCGCCGAGAGGTAGCCTGACTCTTTGTCAATGATTTATCAGCACCCGGTACTTCGCTCTACTGAGTCTGTAATGTTGTGTGATCTCTCTAGCACACAAGACGATCCCTCTCTGTGAAACCCTCGGTATACCCACTGGTTCGGAAAGCAAGACCTCAAGCGAGTTCGTGAGCATCTTCATCTCCAACCAGTGATGCGTGTGCAGGTGTCCAGACTATGATAATTTTTTCGGTTGTCCAATGCGGTCCTCAGGATTCAATTCGTCAGGGGGGAGGCCCTCCTCTTACGCTGGTGGTCAGTCGCATAATGTATCAATTACCTTTAATCTCCCCCTCAGCATCACAACTTGAACGTCTCGAAGTTGTCCACAGAAAGGGCCTAAGAAGAGCCTTTGGAGTCCCTCAGGCGGCTGCGAATAAGGCAGTAGTTCATGAGTCTCCATCGAAACCTGTTAGCCTTACCGCTGCTCAGAGACTACTAATGCATCTTGGCCGCCTAGGAGAGACGGTAGCTGGGCGATTCCTTCTCCAGCGGCTCTGCAAGAGATATGATTAGAAGGTTTACTTGGCACTCAATACTCTTAGTTCTTTAGGCCCTAATGTCCGAAGGCAAAGGAAACGGTTGAAACCCCCTGGTCTTTTCTGACCCTCGACTGTAAGGTCACAATTCCCCATGTGAGCGCAAAGCTCAGCTCTCCTATGGCAGCAACGCGTTCGCTTGTACTGGAATACTTGGAAACAGAGTATGCCTGCCATCTTCAAATTTTCGCGGATGGTTCTGTGGACAAGGTCAAACAAGTTAGCGCAGCGGCTTTTTACATTCCTTCTTTGGACTGTAAGTGGTCCGTACGCTGTACTGCTGTCGTCTCCTCCACAAGGGCTGAAAGTGTTGCTATTGAGGCGGCTTTACGGAAGTTAGGGTCTTGTCCGGCTCAACCTGTTGTAATCCTGATTCAAAATCTGCCCTTCAGAGGTTAGAGCACGGATTCCCTAATGATGCTTTGTCTATAAGCTCTCTGCGCTTGGTCCAGAATCTGCACAGCAGAGGCTTTGCTGTATATTTCCAACGGGTGCCCTCTCACATAGGAGTCAACGGTAATGAGGTGGTAGACAATCTCGCCCATAAAGCTCTCTCAACGATTCCATCAAAAAAAGTATCTGAAGATGGGAAAAGTCTCTACAGGAAAACGGTGCTCGATCATTTATGTACCCTGTGGAGTGCGCCCCACATTCCATGTGTGACCATGGGACTGAGAACATCCCAGGCGACTCTACTACATCGAATTCGCACGGCCTCTGCTCGCACTCCTGCCTGGATGCATAAGACGGGCATAGCATCGTCTCCGATCTGTTCTTTATGTGGTGTGTGCGCGGATATCGAACTTTTTGTTATGTACTGGCCAGAGTACAACGCGGAAAGGTATGTGATGTTCGCTTCCTTCAAGAAGACAGGAACCCATCACAGTACAGTTCAGGACATTGTCTACCCGAGTGGAAACCAGGCATGCAGAAGGGAGGCTGCACGCCTTCTTTTAACATTTCTGCAGGACACGGATCTTGTTTCTAAATGGTGACAGCAGGAACGGACTGTGGCCTACTGTGATTGAATGTGTGCGGATATGGTGTCTTCCGGAGTGGGCTACGTTATACTGTGAGTGAATGTGTGTATGGATTGTGGCACTACAATGGCCTATGTTCTATTGTGATTGAATATGTGCATAGATGTTGACTTCTGGAGTGGACTGTGATGTGGACTGTGTGGAATATTGTGTGCATAGATGGTGACTGCGGGAGAGAATGTGTGCCATTATAAGAGAATATGCGCATAGTGGTGTAGATGCGACAGGCTTTAGGACAATATTAATATAGAAGGGACGCTACGGTGGAGCAATTGCCGGCAGATAAAGCAAGGCTAACCCCACCTGTAGCTTTGAACACCTCAAATGAACTCAACTCAAGCTTCCCCTTGGCGAAGTTCATCACTGCAACCTTGGGGTCACTGATTATCGCTTACGTCCCAGTGCCCGCTATCGCCAGCGCGGAAAACTATTTCTTTGAGGTGAAAACAAAAACTGGCGTCTGAAAGCGTTATATTCCATGCAGTTCTATGCCCTCTGTGTTTTTTCCGTCTTTGTTTGCTGCTTCCATACCTACCGGTTAGTTTTCTAGTACTTTTCTGCTACTTTGAGTATGCGCACGTATCGGCCAGCTTCATCAGTCGACGTGATAGGTGGGTGGATGGAATATAGGAGCGTCCCCTTATAAACGGAGCGGTTGCAGCGGGCACCGTGCTTGGCTTTTTTTAAAGTGAGTGCGTTAGTACCCCCCATATCGGTAAAAAAAATTGTCCGGCGTCTACATTGTCGACCGTTAAAAGCCTCGCTGCCGGTGTGGCCGGGGCAGGTGGGCCACCTACGTCAAGTGACCTTGTGGCGTCATCACAACCTGCCCACCGGAATTGCGAGCAAACTGCCGACGGTGGCAGGTGGTGTTTAAATTAGTGATTGGCCACCAGAGGTTACCTTGGTCGCTCAAGCCCCACCGGTCACAGCACCTGCCATCGCACGGCTGTGGCGGCATCGCTTAACCGATGCAGCACTGCGCCAGGAGTGGTATGAGAACTATGAGTGTAAACTACAGAATGACCAATTCCACATGTATGGGTATTAACCCACTAAAGCTATCGCGTCATAGCATTAAGGCGGAGATGAAGTGTCCCTTCCATTTTTTAAACCGGAAAGCTTCCCTACGGTAGGTAAAGCAGTCGTCGCGTAGGCCGGAGAATGACCTTGAACGACCTTCAGCCCAACTACATTTATCTTCTCCTTATGGCACGGCTCGGGTGTCCACCGATATATGTGAGACAGTTACTGCACCATTCCCTTTCCTCAAATCATACGCACACACGCATACTCATGTCGGCCGCGGCGGTCGAATTTCGATGGAGGCGAAATTCTAGAGGCGCCTGAACTGTGCGACGTCAGTGCACGTTAAAGAACCCCAGAGGGTCGAAATTTCCGGAGCCCTTCACTACGGCGTCCCTCATAGCCTGAGTCCCTTTGGGACGTTAAGCCCTCATAAACCAAACAAACCAAACCATACTCCTGCACGCACAAGGGGAGAGAGAGAGAGTAATAATAATAATAATAATTGGTTTTTGGGTAAAGGAAATGGCACGGTATTTGTCTCATATATCGTTGGACACCTGAACCGCGCCGTAAGGGAAGGGATGAGGGAGGGAGTGAAATAAGAAAGGAAGAGAGCAGAGAGAGAGAGAGAGAGAGACGGGTTTTCGCTCAATGGTGCAAGCAAGGCTTACGCCTTAAAACGGCGCAAGCTAGACTGGACAAACCAGAGGAAGAAGACACCACATGCGCTGACTCGTAACTAAAGGTTCAACGAAAAGGCGCATAAATATAATCAGAGAAGCACCGAAAACTGCCTACATCACGGCAGCGTGAGATATGGGGACACACATGGCATGAAAGAGATTGCGTACAAAAGTTACCAGTTATTGGTAGAGGACCTAAGTAAAGGCATTCTTCACCTGACAGGTCCACTCAAGGATGGGTGACACACAGGTTAATTTGTTTGTTTTCTCATAATAAAAAAGGCTTCCATTACCTCACTTATCCTGTCCTGATGACGGAACTGGATAGTGGTGCTCGGAAAGTATGGCGTGCATTTACATTTTCATTTTCGTTGACCTTTTTTATCAGGAAAAACACCTTCAGTGGCCCTGTCGGATAAAGAATTGCGTCACTTAGATAAGTGGCTACCCTCTCCTCGTGACTAGCAATATTTGTACGCAACCTCATTTAGAGTTTCACCATTACAGCACGCGGTCGTAATGTTGCGCAGTTTTCGGTGGTTCCCTTCATGTATTCCTTCGCTTTTTCATTACACCTTTCGGTGCGAGTCAGCGCGTGTGGTGTCCTCTTTCTCGTGTGTTTCCCGTCTATATTGTCACCGACGAACGGGCAAAACACTCAAACCAGGTTTAATTAGGCGTGCTGGAAGTGCAAGACAGCAGGGAGCTCGAGCGAGGAAGAAGACGAATCCCCTATCCCTTCGAGTGCGCAAGGCATGGCAAGTCCCATCTAAAACAGTGCGTCCGCGGTATGGCGCCACTGGATTGCTTGGTACTGTGGCATTACTCCCCCTCTCTGAAGGGCAACGACTCGGTGCCGCAACAATGAGAGGCAGGAAGGCAAAGGACGGCGAATGTTGCGGCGGCTGCTGTAGACACACCTGAAGCGCTAGCGGGCGTGGTAAGGCTCCATCCGTGCGACATGGATGACTTCGGGGGTCGGCCGTCTAGAGGAGCGAACTGTTCCCTGGGGGAGAACTTCATAGTTCACCTCACTGACTTGGCGGAGTACCTCGTAGGGGCCAATATATCGGCGCAGAAGCTTTTCGGAGCGCCCACGCGTGCGGATTGGGCTCCACACCCAGACTTGTTCGCAGGGCTGGTAACTAACAGCTCGGTGGCGGAGGTTATAGCGGCGAGCGTCGAGGGCTTGCTGGTGCCGAATGCGCTGTCGGGCGAGTTGGCGGGCGGCCTCGGCGTGACGAATTGTGCAGCACCCATAACAGAAGTCTACAACAGCATAATCTTACCGGTACTCACCTACAGGGCAGAAAAGTGGAGGCTAACGAAAAGAGTTCAGCTTAAGTTAAGGACAACGCAGCGAGCCATGGAAAGAAAAATGATAGGTGTAACGTTAAGAGATCGGAAGCGGGCAGAGTGGTTGAGGGAACAAACACGGGTTAATGACATCCTAGTCGAAATCAAGAGAAAGAAATGGGCTTGGGCAGGGCATGTAATGCGAAGGCAAGATAGCCGCTGGTCCTTAAGGGTAACGGAGTGGATTCCAAGAGAAAGTAAGCGGAGCAGGGGGCGGCAGAAGGTTAGGTGGGCGGATGAGATTAAGAAGTTTGCAGGCAAAGGGTGGATGCAGCTGGCAAAGGATAGGGTTAATTGGAGAGACATGGGAGAGGCCTTTGCCCTGCAGTGGGTGTAGTAAGACTGATGATGATGATGATGATGATGATGATGATGATGATGATGATGATGATGATGATGATGATGATGATAACAGATGAGTTACTACTAGTCGGGAGCAACATGGCGTCCAGCATGGTTGTGGCTGCGCGACCGTGCACTAAACGAAATGGAGGGAAGCGTGTCGTTTCTTGTAGAGCAGTGTTATAGGCAAATGTGACGTAAGGGAGTATGGCGTCCCAGTTGCAGTGGTTTGCGTCAACATACATGGAAATAATGTCGGCGATCGCCTTGTTGAGCCGTTCGGTGAGGCCGTTCGCTTGAGGGTGGTAAGCGGTTGTCTTGCGGTGACTGGTGCCGCTCAGGCGCATAACCTCCTGCGCAAGGGCCGAGGTGAAGGCCGTTCCTCTGTCAGTTAAAACGATGGCGGGTGCACCGTGACGAAACACAATATTTTGAACAAAAAAGTTCGCAATTTCGTCAGCGGTACCACGAGGGAGAGCTTTAGTTTCACAGTACCGGCTGAGGTAGTCGGTGGCGACCACAATGTAGCGGTTACCCATCGGGAACCCCGGAAATGGGCCGAGTAAGTCCATGCCAACTTGGTGGAAGGGGACTTGTGGTGGATCAATAGGCTGTAGTAGTCCCGCTGGCTTAGTCGCCGGCGTCTTGCGACGTTGGCACTCGCGGCAAGTTCCGACGTAACACTGCACAATTGAGGCAACCCTGGGCCAGTAGTACTTTTGGCGTATCCGCGTCAAAGTGCGGGAAAAACCTAGGTGACCAGAAGATGGGTCATCATTGCACGCCTGCAGGACTTCGTCGCGCAAGGCCGCAGGTACGACGAGCAGATAGGCAGCTTCCGTCGGGTTGCAGTTTTTCTTATACAGAACGTCATCGCGCAAACAGAATGATGACAGTCCACGTGAGAAGGTTCGCGGGGGCGACGCAGCGCTTCCTTCAAGATACTCAATGAGAGGCCTTAGTTCACTGTCGTCCCTTTGGTGTTGAGTGAGGACGGACGTGGAGATGGCGCTGAGAAAAATAGAATCGTCGTCGGGATCAGCTCGGTTATCCTCGATAGGAGCACGAGACAGACAGTCGGCATCACTGTGCTTCCTACCGGATTTATAAACGATGGTGACATAGAACTCTTGAAGGCGAAGGTTCCAGCGTGCAAGCCGTCCCGAGGGATCTTTGAGTTTCGCCAGCCAACAAAGCGAATGTTGATCACTGACGACTCTAAAAGGGCGGCCGTATAAATACGGGCGAAATTTGGTCACTGCCGACAGAATTGCCAGGCATTCTTTTTCAGTAGTGGAATAGTTCGCCTCCGAGCGTGACAAGGTGCGGCTTGCGTATACGATGACACGTTCGATACCATCCTGCCACTGCACAAGGACCGCACCGAGGCCGATGTTGCTGGCTTCGGTGTGCAGTTCAGTGTCGGCTGACTCATCGAAGTGGCCAAGGATGGGTGTACTCTGGAGACAAGTGCGGAGGTCTTCGAAGGCCTGTTGTTGCTCCCGGCCCCAGAGGAACGATTGGGCATCTTTCGTGAGGCGGGTGAGGGACTCAGCGATCTGGGAGAAGTTCGGCACAATCAATCAATCAATCAATCAATCAATCAATCAGGTTTATTTCACATCAAGGATGTGGGGAGCGGGGACAAAAAGCCTATAGAGGCTTGACGGAGGTCCCCGCCCCCTACAGCAACTACATTGTGCACAAAAACCCACAATCACACAACGGTACATTATATGTTATGCCTGTGACATATTTAAAACAAAAGCACATTGCATCGAAAATAAAACACGTTCAGGGCATCAAAAAACACATAACCATTAAACATATCACGTAAAGAGGGAAGGCATAAAAGCAGGCTGAGTTAGTACACTAAAGAAAGAAACTATATGCTGTTACTCTTCACTAATTACAGTTTTTCACAAATTGTTTAAAATGGACGGGATATTATAGGACAGCATTTGTCTGCCGTAGTTAGTTCGCGTTCGCGGTAAATACCAGTTGTCTCCGATGCGCGTATTGTAGGGGCGTTCTCTGCATGTTAGTCGAGACAAATCAGCGAGAAATGCAGTTCCTTGATTAATATTTGATGTGTACTTTTTGCGGAGCATGACAGAGTACAATTGCACAATAGGTACAATGTGTAATGCCTCAAAGACAGGTTTGGTGTGTACATCATTTGGGATGTTGTTAATTGCACGAACTGCTTTTTTCTGTAGTGCATGGAGTTTTGTAATATTGGAGACAGTGGTTGTACCCCAGACTAAGAAACAATAAGTTATAACACTGGTGAACAAAGAGTCGTACAAAAGTTTTTTTATGCATTATGGAAAGTAGTACCGAAACTTGGACACGCCGATAATAGGCGCAGAGACCCAGAAAGTGGCGCACACTGCGCTTATCGGTTGGCAAGGGAAAAGCAGCGACGGCGGCTGTCTTATCGGGGTCAGGGCTGACTCCCTTAGCGCTCACGATGTGGCCGAGAAACTTCAACTCCTGGAAGGCGAAGTGACACTTTTCGGGCTTGAGGGAAAGACGGGCCGAACGAATTGCTGCGAACACAGCGCGCAGGCGCCTCAGGTGCTCTTCGAACGTGGCGGAGAAGATGACTACGTCATCTAGGTACACTAGGCAGGACTGCCATTTTAGATCGGCAAGCACGGTGTCCATCATCCGCTGAAAGGTAGCAGGAGCCGAACACAGGCCGAAAGGAAGCACCCGGAATTCGTATAGACCATCAGGTGTAATAAAGGCGGTCTTTCCTCGGTCGCGTTCGTCCACCGCGATTTGCCAATAGCCACTGCGTAAATCTAGTGACGAGAAGTACGTGGCGTGGCGTAACCGGTCCAGGGAGTCATCGATGCGTGGCAGAGGATAAACGTCTTTGTTGGCGACTTTGTTTAGGCGCCTGTAATCAACACAGAACCGTAGGGTTCCATCTTTCTTCGCCACTAGAACAACAGGCGATGCCCACGGGCTTTTCGACGGTTGTATCACGTCGTCTTGGAGCGTTCCTTGAACTGTTGGCGAATGGCATCCCGTTCCTTCGAAGAGATCCGATAAGGCGGCTGGCATAACGGTCGCTGGTTTGCGTCAACTATAATGCGGTGCTTTATGAGCGGAGTCTGCCCAACCTTGAAGGTCGAGGCAAAACAGTCGCGGAAAGATTCGATAATGCTCTCGAGGCAGTGTTTCTGATTAGACGGGAGGTTCGGGTTCACGCCGTTTTTTATGGGAGTGGTCGGTGCCTCCACTGATGCCGGGATTTCGGACAGCGAGTGCTGTCCCGCGAATTCGCTAAGTTCTTCGAAATACGCTATAACTGTTTTGCAAGGCAAACACTGGGGTTCAGAACCAAAATTGGTCACAAAAAGTTCGGTTCGCCAAATGTTCAATTTAATAATTCCGCGAGCTACACAGACTTGCCGACCCAGGAGCAGTGAGATGTTGGTTTCAGCGATTCCGCGAGTGCTGGGGCTGTTATCACACTCGACGGTAACAAACATGCTGGCTCTGGACGGGATCAATACGCGGTCATCACAGACGCGTAACTTAGTCCTGCGTGGCTCGGTGTCGTCGTCGACAGGGCCTTGGGTGGAAAACGACACTATTAGCTCCTGGAGGTTGATAACGGCACCGTACTCCTGAAGAAAATCCAAACCGAGTATGAGGTCTTTGGAGCACTCGGGTAACACAGCAAAGCAGCCAGGGAAAGTAACACCGCGGATCTGGATTCGCGAAGTGCAGACACCGATCGGAGTGACCACGTGGCCACCAGCTGTCCTGATCTGCGGCCCAAACCAACGGGTCAGCACCTTCCTCAAGGCCGTGGCTAACCGTCTGCTCATTACAGAAAAATCGGCGCCGGTATCCACGAGTGCGGTAACGTCGTGGTGGTCGGCAGATACTGGTATTTCGGCGGAGACCAGTCGGTCACAGCGCGTCGTCGAGGTCGTCGGTTCCGGTCGTCGTCGGTCGGATCGTCGCGGCAAATCGTCGGGTGGAGGCTCTTTACTCGGTCCTGTAGCGGCAGCCCTAACCTCGGAGGACGCCGTCTTCAGTTTTCCCGACGTGGGGACGTGCCTCTGAACAGGCCAGAGGATGACGGGCGGCCGGGAGACGAGAACCGCCTTGGAGATGGCGATTGGGACTGGCGTCGCTGCGTGGTCGAAGATTGCACGTTATCAGCCAAGTACTGTTCGATATCACGTGGTCTTTCACCGTAGCGTGGCCGAGGTGCGTCAGGTGGAAACCCCCTTAAACCCATTCTGTGGTGGGGGCAGTGGCGAAGGATGTGGCCGGGCTCCCCGCAGTGGTAACAGAGCGGCCGATTGTTTGGCGTACGCCAAACATGCGCTTTGCTCACGGGTGACCTGAACTCCTGCGGCACTGAGGGTAAAGTTGCGACTGGCTCCTGCAGGTATGGCACAGGAGCGACGGGAGAAAAGGCTCGCATCGCAGCCCGGGACTTCGTAGCGCCTCGCTGTACGTCATAACAGAGGGCGCCGGCTGTGGAGCTGGGGGTGGCTGCACAGCTCGTCGGATTTCTTCGCGGACCACGTCCGTTACGGCAGCGACGCTGACCTGTGGAGCTACAAATCAAAGTTTCGCCAGTTCCTCGCACACCAGGCTTCTTACAAGCTCCCGAAGATCCTCGGCGGGCAGCGACGTAGGCGTGTACTGGGAAGCGGCTGCTACAGTAGCCTGACGTCCGTAGTGGGCGCCCCGTTCCTGCAGAGAGCGCTCGATACCCATTGCCTACTTGGTGAAGTCGGACACTGTTCGTGGCGGGTCATGGACCAGTCCGGCAAATAGCTGCCCTTTTACGCCACGCATTAAGTGGCGTACCTTCTGGGCTTCGGGCATAGCAGGGTCGGCCCGATTGAACAGTGGCGTCATGTCCTCTAAGAACATCGCGAGACTCTCATTCGGCTGCTGTGATCTTGAGCGCAGGGCGATTTCAGCCTTCTCTTTTCTTTCGCTGCTGGTAAATGTCGCTAGCAGCTCTCGACGAAAAGCCTCCCAGGTGGTAAAGGAAGCTTCGTGGTTCTGAAACCACGTTTTGGCCGAGTCCTGCAGCGCAAAGTAGACGTTGCGCAGCTTGCGCTCGCCGTCCCACTCATTGAAACCCGCCACTCGGTCAAACCTGGCCAACCAGTCTTCGACGTCCTCAAACCTCTCACCGTGGAATGATGGGGGCGACCGAGGCGTGTGAAGGACGAACGGCGGGGCATTCCCAGAATGCTGACTTGTCTGGCTACCCGTAGCGGACGTCATGGCCCTTGCTGGTCTAGCGAGCTGGCCGAACCCTGGCTGTAGGCCTCGCAGGCGGCGGCTCGCCTTGTGGACTGGTGTTGTAGCCACGCGCTGAGAACTGACGTCAAGAGTGTCCTCGAGGTCAGCGTACATGGACCGTTACCCCGCACCTCCATCAAATATGTCACCGACAAACGGGCGAAACACTCAAACCAGGTTTAAATAGGCGTGCTGGAAGTGCAAGACAGCAGGGAGCTCGAGAGAGGAAGAAGACGAATCCCCTATCCCCTCGAGTGCGCAAGGCATGGCAAGTCTGTATCTAAAACAGTTCGGCCGCGGTATGGCGCCACTGGATTGCTTGGTACTGGGGCAATATTGCGTTGTTTTTCACCATGTGAATACGAGGCACTCTTGTGAAATGTCGTTGATCACACATGACTAACGCGAACATTTCAAGAACAAAGCATTCGGTGCTCGACTGTCTCTGTGGTTGCAGGCCTTATTGCGACACGCATGTGGGGTGGTATGGTGTATCGTTATCCACGTATTAGGGGCGAATTGATATCGGTCGAATCACTTCAATCTGATTCTTTTTGCACTTCGGGTGCCCCATGTACTCGCTGGAATCAGACAGAAAGACGTATGGATGTATAATAATCAAGAGAAGATAGTTGTGTCATAGCGGTCTTACGTTCATTACACGCCGTCCAGCCACTGCACAAATTGAGAGCACAAGGCGCGGTTTAGTGTGCGCGGAAAAAGGCGACGTCATTGTTAACTCTTTCCACATTAGAAATCTACACACGATTATAAATCTACACTATAGATATTATGAATTATAATTTATAGATCTATACTCGTATTTGATCTACCAACATGGCCAATAAAATTTATTAGCGTAAAAAAAACGCAAAATTCGAGCGAGAGTGACAGGAAAATTTCCTAGCTTGTTTTCTGCAAAGCAGCATAACAAACTGGCAATAAATTGGTATGGCTTTGTCCTTCAACGTCGACAATGTCATTCATCTTAAATTCTCCCCAAAGCGTGCGTCGATTGCCAACCGTGTACCGCTTCCGCACCGGCCAACACCAGACAGCAATTTCTTCTTTATTTTTCGTTTATTTCTTTACACCCTCGAGAAAATAGACTGTGGGTCTCACATTTGGTTTCCACCAGCGTCAAACAAGCACGAGTTTGAAGCACAATGTTTAACCAAGCCAGATTTCACATACGCCGACCTCAGAAGCAGTCGTTCGAAGCGCCGCCAAATTACATCAATTGAGGCGCCTTCTGTAGGTCGTGCAAATCACCAGAACCCTTCTTGCGTTCGAGTACAGCAAGAGAGACTGAAGGCCTTATTAATGGCAGCGTCCTAATATTCCCAATCGGCGGCAGGTGGCCACCACGCACAGGAATTCGTTTTGCGCTTTGGTCGTCACTCTCTGCAAACGCGGCTGTAAAACTCAGCGAGAACTGATTTGTCACCAAATTTCCCCTCTTTGGCATTGGCGCAAGTAACCCATTTCATTTTTTAATTCACATTCATACTGCACCGACGGTAACGCCACCAACCGATGGTTGACGCTTGATGCTCTGCACAGTTTAGCAAATAGCGAGCTGTGTAGTAAACTCACAAAAAAGGATCGAGTCGGGTTCGGGGGTGTTCCTTTTCTCCGCAGATGTTCGCGGGGTGGCTAAGCCTTGGCTGTCACAACATTTGGAGCCAAAAGTACAACTGGCACCAAAAGGAAATGAGAGGGCAGCCTATGAGAAACCATCGCCTCCCGAGAGCGCAGAATTGGCATCCGGCAGACCTTTCAGGGAAACCCAACGAGGAGAAGGACGAAGGAAGCTCGTTCCATGCTTGCGCACCACGCGCCACACGTGTCCTCGTTCGACGCTGGCCACCAGGCGAACGTGCTGTTCCGGCTTCGAATCGCCCCCGATCTCCAAGGCCTGCGTCCTTGCTGCTGGACTGGACAATTCAGCGACTCCCTGCTGTCTTCGCGTCTCCCGCTAAACCATCGGCATTTCAGCGCGCTCTTCAACGAAACTGGCGGCGCAGGTGGCCTTCGCGGGTGAAAACTTGCAGCAGTGGACTCCTTCCGGCTGGATCCCGGTACGGCGCGTGGGCCTACAATTGTGCCCACAACCGGAGCGGTCCTGGCCCGTGGACCCTGTTGTTGTGTACCCTGCTGAGATGACGCACCACTGCACCTACAGGCTTCAGCTGCTGCAATTAGCGTCGACCCAGAGCTGCTCCTTCGTGCTGTATGAGCGGTTGCTGGGAAGCGAGTGGCTGGTTTAAATCGGCGAGATGCGCGCTCTCCGTACCGAGGCAGGAAGCGGCCCTCTTCTCTACGGCACACTGGTGAGCGTTCTGCGTCTCGTGTAGGCCCTGGAACACCTTGGCAATTTCGCGCTGAAAAAGCTTCCCATTGCCGTGCATTCCCAATGCCAGATGTCTCACGATACAGAGCACGACGGTCGGCATGACCATATGGACGAGCCTGGAGTCAACGCTGGGCACAACGTCACCGCCTTCCGCGCCGAGCGCATGGTGCTACTGGTTTCTCACGGCTCCGGTCGTCCTGATGAATGCGACCAGCTTGTGCTGCTGGTTCCCCACCACGCTGTCGCTGGACTGTCCAGCCTGGCTCCACACACTTTGGACGCACTACCACCCGGCTATCGCTGTCACGAAGAGGCAGAACTGCTCGCGGACTTTAGTCATGGGCTCGTCCAGGCCTCTGGTCGAGTCCTCCGTTGCTCTGCAGACTACCCTGTGCAGACACCTGGAGTGCTGCCCGGTCTTCATATTGTCGATGACGTGGCAGACCTCGCGAACCTCCTGCGAAACATCGTGCAGGTTATTGCCGAAAACCTCGCTCACGACGCCCGTGGAGCGCGTGGCCTATCCGGTCCCGGGATAGTGAATCGAGACGAGGAAGAACTTGGGGACCTCCTGCTGGTCCCGTCCTGGCCTCTACTCGCAGTCCTCCAGTAGTCCTGGTGGGCCAGCTGCGCGTCTACCATCTGCAGTGGCTTCGGTGTCATCGAAAAAGAAGCGGAAAAACTCTCGCAGCAAAGCACGCAGCATGAGCTCGTCGCTGCTACCGAGGTCGTTTGCCTAACGGGACGCCCGGGTTTCAGCGGGGTCACTGCGGGACCTATGCCGAGAGCTGGACATGCCACGCTACCGCATGCCTCGCTGGGGTCGCCGTTGCGTGACCGACACGACCAATGGAAGGACTAGTGAGGGGGGCGGCCTGACACTGATACGAATGAACGATAGGCCGTTGATATTCACGATGCTTATGACCCGACATATAGGACTGCGCCTTGAGGCGTCAATGGTAAATCCGTCGAAGTATCTCTCGCAGCGAAACTACCGAGAAGTGCCCACCACCACCCATGATCGGCACGATGGGGATTGTGTTATTGTTGATGGTACATTTTTTTTTGTGCCCCATTATTGACTGTGTATAATATGCCCGAACGGGGCTGATAATGTGCTGCCGCACAAATTCAGAATTCTCCAGCCAGTCTGTGTTTTGTCTTCATTGCGTTGCTGAGACTGCCGACGAAATGTGGCTATTTAGGCCGGCTGGTACATGGTTGCTCTAGCAAGAAATTTCGCGAAAAAAAGGAATTCGAAAGGGAAAACATGCATGCGCGGTGTGTTCTCTCCCACTCAGCGTCCTGTTTTTTCGCGGAATTTCCTGTTCGTGCAGGTGAAAATATCGTGTTTGTTCAAGCAACACCGAACTATTATCAAGTGGCCACTGATTTTTATCAGCGGAGACGGGGGAATGCTTATACTGCGGTGAAAAGAAGCACTATACCGACGAACGTGCTGCCGGAGGCTATGTGTTCTTGAGAATATTAGTCTTCCGCCCTGTAAAATACCAAGAAGGCGAACAAAAAAAGCAAGCAAAAGGAGTAGTACGACTTGCTTCGCCCCAGCTTAACGAGATTCGCATCATCTGGGCCATCGGAGATGTTATGCAAAAGCGGGGTCTATTATCGCATCGCATCCCTCAGCCAGTGGCCACCTTGCTTGCATTCGATTACAGCATGATATACTGGAGGCGATATTAATGCCAGTGTCAGTGCTGCCAATAGCGGCGGCTGGCGTTCGCCACACGCATTCGTTTTGCCGCTTTGGACGTCGCTCACTGCAAAGGCGGCCGCAGAGAAAGGACGTAAGCACGTGGATTCAAAGTGGCTGTTCGGGCGAGTTGCTTTGTCATGACGGAACATACAGCGCTGCCACACCAGGACGAACACAGAAAAATACAACACGAGCACTAACTTTCAACTGAAGTTTATTCATTGTATGTGAAGTTCTTATACAGGCTGAATATCGCAGAAATACTACCAGGCTATAATGCCGTGAGTCACCACATAACACGCACTTTTTATTTACATCATTAAGGAATTCAATTTCTTTGAGAGCGAGAGACATGCTGTACTAAGACATTTATCTTTCTGTTTTCGTATGTGTCTGGCTTCTACAATCTCAGCATCTATCTCGCAGCATCTATCTCGCTCTCAAAGAAAGAATTTCAATTCCTTGATGATGTAAATAAAAAAGTAAGTGCTTGTTAGCTGGTGACTCACAGCATGATAGCCTGGTAGTATTTCTGCGATATTCAGCTCGTATAAGAACTTCACATGCAATGAATAAACTTCACTTGAAAGTTAGTGCTCGTGTTGTCTCTTCCTGTGTTCGTCCTGGTGTCGTAGCGCTATATGTTCCGACGTGGATTCAAGTTTCGCGAGAAATGATTTGGCGCCTATATTCGCGCTGGTGCAAGTGATTGATTACTTCTTGAAAAAAATTTTTCTCGGCATTTTCCGCACCGACGGCAAGCGTCTTCAACGCGTTGGCAAGATGCATGCAAACTCTGTTGGGTTGCACTTAGATGGGCTGACTTCTGACTTCTAAATCGACCCGGTGACACGGAGAATATTTTCAGACGTCCACTTCACAGCGCAGTCGTCGTTGGTTTGCAACGGACATCTCTGGGCGATCTGCGTTTTTACTACAAAATGAATTCGAACGCACGCTTTTCTGAAGGGGGAAAACTGTTCTATTTTCTAAAGCAGCTGTAACATTCAAGGTTCGTCACTGAAACAAATTTCTTTTGCGCCCTTTAGCCTTCCTTTTTTTACGAACCAACTCCGCGCATTTTGTATAATGTCGCTTGCTGCTGAGAAGCATTCCCCTCTGTTGCTGTTAGCCTTACAAAAGATGTCGCATACCCACATTGGGGAGTTATTCTGTGCCCACAAGACTTTTTCGCATTCGCGCGTTTGCCTCTTCCTCCTCTTTTCCAAACCATTTACCCCCTGACTACCCAAAATACTCGTCCCGATATAAGGAACAGACCCCATGCGTTGTGGGTATGTGTCATGTGATGTTTTAACTTGGTAACAGCGCGCAAAAAAGGAGGAACAAGACAAAGAAGGATAAAGGTATATGCGCTCTCTCTGTCGCCTTCTTTGATCTATCGCTTTTTGCGCTGTGAGAATGAATCACTAACTCGCCCGCTTGGCGAAGTTGCTGCAGGAATCATTGGCAGTGGCGAAGTCGCTTAAACGTCAGTCTATTCTGCCAGCCACGGAGTGTGTAGTCATTCTGTCTGACTGCAAGTACGCTCTAGAGCGCCTGCAACTAGGCACCATCTTTGGTAAAATTTCCCTCTGGTTTCTAACCTGATTCATGACAGTCCAAAATATTTAGTTTGCTTCTAGCGGCTACCATCTCACGTTGGAGCCGCGGGCAACACAGCGCCAGACCTTCTTGCCCTAGAAACTCGGTCATACCCATCGTCAGCGGCTGTCTTAAAGGGCGAGAACTTCGCAACGCAGCTTTACTCGGGGTTAACAGAAAGAGAGAGAACGGGTCTTTGTCTCCGTGCCGTGGGGAGCGGGTTTTTCGTTGTCCGGGCTATGGGTGCGGAGGGGTGAAAGGCGGGAGGTTGGAGAGACGGTGCAGGGTCGCTATTGCTGAGCAGCCCACTCCCCACCGCACGGAGACAAAGGCCCGTCTCCTTCCCTTTCCTGCCTAGCCTCTACTGTAGTGTCACAAAACAAAGTTGTTCCCGAGTAAAGTGGGGCATCACTCTGCTGCATTTCAGTAATCGGTCGCCTCTTCACCTCCCTTGGGTTATACGAGGCTTGTGCGACAGAGCTATACTCTATTGTATCGCTTGCTCACGAAGTCTGCCTTTGCGCCGGCATGGATGCCCAAAATTTATCATACTCACTTATGTGCGTCAATTGTTCTGTTGTAGATGATATCATCCATTTCATTTTAGCGTGCCCGCGTTTTTATGCCAAGTATGAAGGAGGAAGTGAAGAAAAGTTTATTTAGAAAAGGCGACTGGCAGAATGGTCTTCGCGGGCGGGGTCCTCAGTACAGGACTCCGCGATAGCTTCTGCTATGCTGCTGGCCCGCGCAATCAGCCGCTGCTGATCGCGCAGGCTAGAGCTGGATAAAGCAGCTTCCCATGAGGAGGTAGTGGTGAGGTGATGAGGGGGGGGGGGGGGGGAGGGGGGGGGGGTTAGGGCACTTCCACATGGAGTTGCATAGAATGGGTTGGGCACTGTCGTATAAAGGACAGTGAGAGGGTTATTTTGCCGGGAAGAAGGTGTGCTTGTGGTGGAGGTTCGGAAGGAGTTCCACTGGAGCTGGCGCCATGCCGGGGTGCTCGCCCTTGATAGGGATGAGTGCGGCGGTGGAAGTGTTCTTCACTGCTACCTGGTTGTAGTCTGTAGAATTCGAGTATGTGACTCTCTCTGAGGAGTGAGTGAGTGTGATTGAGTATGTGAGTGTCGATGAGGCCTGCTGCCCGGCCTGTAAGTTCTCGGGCGAGCGCAGGTATACGCGCTCGTTGCTAGAAAGGGACGCGAGGCCTGGAGCCCAGGTGATGCGTACCTTGGGGAGTGAGCTGGTATCAGGGAGATTCTCCGGTGTGTGCTGTGCTTGGGGAGTGAGCAGTCCGGATACATACGCCTGGCAGAGAGCATGTGAGTCGGTGACGACATTTATTGCTGCTCGCGTCATCATGTGAGAGTGATGCGGCTTGTAGTGTAGCTATAGTGCCTAGAATATACTGGCTAGTGTGCCGACCGTGGCCTTCCTGGTGGCACCGCGAACGATGAATGCCGACGGCCGCCGCATGGAGCGCTGCAAGTCGGGAGGGTGCCGCCGAGCCGCAACGCTCTCGCAACATTGGCAAAAGGACTAGTGCATTTTTGCTTTCGTTCAGCTGTAATCGACCAAAGCTGTCATGGAGGCAGCTGACTAAAGGTTTCAGGGTTTGTTTTGAGTCTCTGTCGAGGAGCTGGTTTTTTTGCACTTGTCGCTTGCGCGAAAGCTGCTGTGAAATTCAGCACAACTTCGTGTTTCGAAACACGAAACTTGTGCTGTTCATAGATATCTTTTATATATATATATATATATATATATATATATATATATATATATATATATATATATATATATATATATATATATATATATATATATATATATATATATATATATGTATGAAGTACTTTTTCGGTAACATTTTCTCTAATAAAGTAGGCGAAACGCTTCGGTTAATTTTATTGGATTATATTTAGGTGTTCTCGCTGTGTACGTACTACATTTGCGAACGAGTAAACACATGCAATGTGAATAACGCAGGAAACACAGTCGTGCAACGCTCGTTTTTATTCGCGTGCAATATCAATCGCGGACATGTTACAGAAGTACAGCAAGCAGGGCCCATATGTGCACATGAGAAGCATTTATTGGCAGCGACGCAGTTTAAAAACTTATGCCGATGCCTTTGCGCTTCCCTCTCTTTGTTGAGGCCATTGACAAAAAAACGAAACCTTAAGAGAACATAAAACTTTACAACGGTAGATAAAACTGCCTTTTCATGCTCTGAGCAGCCAAGTTGAGGAAAAGACAGTGTCTGTAGCTGACTCGAAAATTCAACTAAACTCATTTCATGGAGCTTGTTGGTACTAAAAAACACAGTAAAGGCATCTTCCATGGCCTTTACAGCAGTTGACAAGCCCTGGCTGGGGTACACTAGGCCCCCATTGTCAAAATGGCTAGTAAAGTACGAAGCGGCGTCGGCACTTGCTTCAGCTTTGCTTACACATAGGCAGCCTGCACACTGTAGACAACAGTTCTTAGCAATGATCTTTCTTGCCACGTAGCCTGTAGTGTAGTAGATCAAAGCACTGTGGCTCTTCTTCTCTATGCACGATGCGTGGTTACTGCTAGACACGACAGCTTGAACTACATCTTCAGCTTCACTGACGTTTCCGTGGTCAAGAAAGTCATCTATTTTGTCTGAAAGGAACTTACTCGTAGTTTCACACACCTCCTTTGGGCTCAGCAGTGCTTTGATTACGTCTGGGGTGCATTTCACTCCTCTAGGTGGCTTTGCCAGGTTGTAGAATGCGAGTAAATTCGCAGTCATCAGAAACTGTGACACTGTCGGATGGTCGTTACAGCCAGACGACTGTCTAATTATACCAAAAAGGTTTTCAAGCTTATCCTGGCTTAATCTGGATGTTAAAAGATACTTGAAACCTACAGTCGACGTCAGGTAGGACAACAAGCCAAGTGTACTCTTGATGGTAACCCTTAGCCCAGCAGACGTGCTTTCTGTAAGAAAACCACCACCAGCTGGTTTTGCAGTTTGCTCCCATTCCTGCAGATACTCTAGGAAGCCTTTCAGAAATTGCACATTTGGACTGTCAGGCTTGAGTGCCTTCTCGCTTGTTCGCGATGTCATAACACGAATCAGGCGATTCATTTCTTTTACGAAATCTACTGTCGGCTGCACGGTCCTATGTGAGGCTTCAATGTGTTCTCTATAAATGAAAAGTCCTTTGATGACCTGGTCGCTGAAGAGCTGAAATGCGATGTCCACTTTCATTTTTTCAAAGCAGTTTGGCTTAAGGTGTGCATTTGTCAGGCTTGGCATAACTTTCAGTGTAACATTTTCTCGATCCGCTTCGAAGGCTGCTAGTACAATACCAATGTGAACATGCCCAGCTGGTGTCAGGTATCCTTTTCCAACAAATCCATTTCTCACATTCTTCAAAATGTGTGGAAAATCTGACAAAAAATAGAGCTGCCTTTTAGGATCCACTGGGTGTTTGGTGCTGCTCCGAACGTGGCTTGGAGAACCTTTGAAAAAAAACAACAACTTGCGATCAGTTTCTTCATCACAATATTTAAACATTAGAAACATGAAATCTGCACTAGCACCATGCACACTCTAAACAATCTTGCATTTTGCGTGAAATTACAGCCTTACCCTGTATTCCAAACAGCCGCCACATGCTCCTATTCCAGCTGGCGCCGTCGCATGTTATGCAATCCACGAACAGACCAGCCTTTTCCGCAAGGACTGTGGTTTCCAAAATGATTTTCGCCAGTGTTGGGGCCTTCACATTGCCCTTTGAGGCAAAAACACCGAGGATTTGCGTCCATTTTCCTGCGGAAAGGTAATCTCTCACAAATGTACGTGCGTTTTACGTATAAAGTTGCGAACTGTAACCAAGAGAAAAAAAAGTTTACCAGTAAATGGCTGAAACAGCACAATCATCCCATGGTCTGCCAGCACATTCTTCTGGTCAGCAGGTGTATGACCTCCAAGGTCAACAAAGCCTTCAATATCACCTGAATTGTAAAAAAAAAGCACAGGAAAAACACCTTGTTTTATGCGCAGACATCTCTCAACACAGATCAGAATATGGCAAAGGTGCTAAACCAGCATAAAAAGAAACACGTGCTAAAAGACTTGACGATCGAATATTACCAGAGCACTGCACGGCTCGAGCAATATTGTAGTGCTTAGCAGAACATCGTATTTTTCTCATACTGTCAAAGCTCGCTGATTCGTGCTTCAATGGACCGGAAAAAATGTTCGCATAGTCTGAAATTAAGTTCGAACTATCGAATGACCCCGAAAAAAAAATTGACAGGAACCGCTTGCATCGCGGTAAATTTATTTGGTGAAAGACTTGGCAGTAGTTCCTTGTTATTTTAGATGAGAACGGCGCAACAATCACTATATTTAGCGGTGGAGTTCTGCCGCTAGTGCATCGCACGCCGCAAGCGCGGAAGATTCACGGGCGATGAATACGGCATTGCTCAGCAGCTCCGAAGCGGCAAGAAAAAAATGTGGATAGGGAAGATTAGCGAAACAGCCAACCAGCGCTATAAACGGCGCGTAGCTGGGTTTGGCTGGCTGGCTAGTGCGGTTGGGCGTACGTTTCAGAAAAGCAAAATCGAAACTATCAGTCTGTCCTCTCTTGTAGATGAGGCCGTCCGTCCGCCATCACGCCTGCCGTTCAGCGCAAGTCAGAGGTGCGCGAGTGATTCTGCAGCACAGAATTCAGCTTTGAGGGGGGCTATTTGGACGACCGCTTGCCGAACCGATACCTGTATGTACACAACCTCCTTTGGGAGCCCCTTCGAATTAACCGGTGCGAGAACCGTAGCTTCCGAAACCGCGAGCGTGCAACGCCATAGACTTGCATAGCGTTGGCCGGGACCGCGCCGGCAGTTCGAATTATGCGGATTTTCGAATTGCGGGGTTTGAATCAAAGAGCTTTTACCGTATACACAGAACGGTCCAAGAATTCATTGCAGCTATACTCACCAGCTGATTTCACATTTAGGTGCTCCGAAAGCTTTATTTCGTCAATGACGAGGCCACGGCCGTGACGACTGTAAGCGTCCATGGTCTTTGTTTTTTCATTTAGGGCATCGAAGACCTTTGTACTGAGGCCAAAGCCACCCTTGAAGCGCTGTAGGTACTTTTTCAGGCAAGTTCGCCCTGGCAGAACCATAATAGAATGTCTGCGGAGATGTTCATACAACTTCGGGCTTCGCATCCTCATCAGCATACATTCTAAAATCCACTCATCATCGTATCGCATTCCCTTGTGTGATTTTCGCCTTGCAGCAAGGAAACAACTCTTTACAACCAGCTGCTGCTTTGAGGGAAGAGATTTAATTTTGCTGTTAAATGTCTCTTCACTAAGAGCCTCATTTCGCTCTTTCATGTGAGCCACATGTATCCTTGCATTTGCCAATCTTTTCTTGGTTCTTGACAGGCTTCGCGAAATGTTCCTGCACTGTTTCTTTTCATCAGATTTTCTGACAATTTCACTTGTGCTTTGCTTTTTTCTGCACGCTTGCTTTTGAGCCAGAATCATTTGGTACTTGCAGAAAGCGCAGGATTCACCTTCAGACCTCACAGATAATGAACACTTCTCAGAAAAAATCATGCCTTTGTAGGAGGTGTGCTTTCCTGAGGCCGGCTTTATGCCGCATCAATCACAAAGATTTGTCAAGGCAACTTCCTTGATCAAAGTTTCGGCCTCTTCGCAAGTTGTGACGATGTGTTTTGACTTTTCCCTTCCCTGAGGTAAACCGTGGCTACCACTGATTGTCCATCAAGTAATGGCTTTGCAAATGCTACCATCTTTTCAATGAAGAGGTTAGCGAAGTTATTTTTTTCAGCCTCACAATAGGCGTACGCTAATGAATCGACTGTCACGGATGGCACTTTCATCCATGTCACTGGAATAGCGACGTTGGAGAGTGGATGGAGACGATCGTTGGTTGTTCGTGGTCGTTCGTCACCAGCATTTTGCGCTTCGCCAGCGCTTCCTTCTGCAGAAACACAAACACAGCGTGGGGTGGTGCACTTTTCAGTTACTGCAGCTCCGCTGTTCGTGTCAGATGCTTCCATGCTCACCGATTCAGCATTATCAATGCCTGAGCACAACTCGGAGGCTTCCGACGCAGCACGCCTGTGACGCTTTGCTGGAGGCTCTTGCTGGCACAGATTTCTAGTTTTTCTTTTAGCTGACACTTTAGGCAGAATGTGTTCTGGGTAATGCGTGAATATCGAAGGCACGGCGTCGGGTTTCAGGCGCGGTTTATCGCGGGGAAGCTCGCTGGTAACACCATTTACGCTGACACTGAATGTGCACTCGATACACTGCTCTCAAAATGTTTCTCGCAAGCCACAGCAGCTGGCGTCAGCCTTCTGTCCTCTCTTTTGATGTTTCTTTCCCATTATGCAAGCCGCGTAGCATCAGATGGTGCAGTAAACATGGAAACACGTTCCTTGTTCGAGCGGTAACCGCTTTTACACATTGGCACAAAGCAAGTCTTCTCTTTTCACTGCCGCTTTGGCTTTGACATCTTTTTTGTGCAGTCACATGTAGCTCGTTTAGTGGTGGACACGGGAAAAAAACAATCGAGACTTCAGTGCATGATTTGACTACACGGTGAAAGCACGCAGAACGGATACACGCACGCACAGAACGCGCGCACAAAGCCGACGAAATCACCACAGAACTGCTCGGAGGAGCGGATGCGACGACTTTCATGTGCAAGGAACCACACAGGACAACATACACTGCACCTCAGTCAACAAAATTTCGTGTACAAGCAGGTTAATCGCGCACGCACAAGACCAGGTCGCTGCCTTCCGAAGCGAGAAAACCGCGTCGTCTGCTGCGGCAGCACCCTCCCGACAAGCAGCGCCCTCTGCCGCCATCGGTGGGCTTTCATTGCAAACGGTGCCACCTGCTCCCAATGCGCAGCGCTGGCGCTCGGCACACTAGCCAGTATATTCTAGGCACTATAGTGTAGCTGATGGCTCTCTATTCCGCCAACTGGGTCTCTATTCCGCCAACTGGCTCTGATTCAAGGCGATCGATGCGGCAGCTTGTGCGTGGCCGTCCTCGTTCGTGATCGCCATGCACATAGCCGGCTTGTCGGAATAGCTGGAGGCATCAGTATAAAGCGTGGACGGATCGTTTCCGACGGAGCGCGTGAGCGCTTGCACTCTGGCCTGTCTTGCGCCTCTGTGATGAGCGGGATGCATGTGGCGTGGAGTTGGTGCCATCTCTCCCTTCGCACGGATCGTGGGCGTCATGCGCACTGAGTCGGGCGGCGGAGAGGAATTAAATGCTGGGTACCTAAGGCGGTCGAGTAGGGCTCTGACTGTGCGCGTGCTTTGCAGCCGGACAAGCTGGCCGGCGCGCTGTTCTTCGGTCCGTTCTTCGATTGAATTGTGGATGCCTAGTTGGAGCAGGCATTGTGTTGAGTCGTGTGATGGAAGTCCCGTCGCCGTTTTGAATGCCAGTCGGAGGAGAGCGTTTAAGCGCTTCATTTTTATGCGAATGAATGTGTGGTAGGGCGTGGGGTACGTAAGCCGGCTCGTGTTCGAACATAAATCCCCTAGGCCAATGGTGGCGGTTTAGTCTGCGAGGAAAGCGCTGACGTAGTTGTACGTTCGTGGACCGCAGCGGGAAAAATTAGCGGTGGTTTAGCTCTGGTTAAACCTGTAGTGGCGCGATAGCTACAGCTTCAGGAGAACCTGTTTCGTCCCTCACCATCGTGCATCAGGACAGCACCGGCTGAGCGAGGAGGAAAGTCTTCCTCATGGGGGAAGTGGAAACAGCGACGGAAGCGCCACCTCGAAGGTTACGCGAAATTCTGAGGATACGGAGAGGGTCTCTTCGGGATCCGACCAGCGCCACGAGCGGCTGCAGCCGCACGCTGTCGTCACATTCCACGGCAGGAGCACGGAGAAGCGTCGTGTCTTGCCGCTGGACTTCTGGTTCCAGGCAGCGAAGCGAGCGCAGCAAACGCGCGCTCTGGTCGCCTTCCCCAGCAAATGCTCGGGGGTGGTTTTGCCACAAGAATGCGGCGCGCACGGGAAATCCCGGCCGCCATTGTGGGCGCATACAAATGTTCGCCGCCGATACTTCCGAAGTCGCGCCCCTGCCCCGGCCGGTAAGTCGGAAACCCTTCTTACGTAGCCTTCTATTTCCGAGGAATGCCTCGTTGATGTTCTGTAGCCAGCTGGCCCGCTCTGTGTATTAATTGCAAGTGTAATAAATAGCACATGAGTGTTAACGCTTTGTCGTCCCTTCCCAGTGTCCCCCATATTTCCACAAGGTGGCCGGGTCGAACTTGCTCAGTTGAATTGAGAAGTCAGTATTTCGCCGCTCCATTTCGCTGGGCGTTCCTTCTTCATCTTCGTCACACTTGACACGGCGCATGCGCACCGCTGTGGCAGCTCGGATTCGCCGGCGCGCCGCCAGCAGCAGCAGCAGCTGCTCCGCACCAGGTGACTGGTCACGTGACCAGCCAGTTGACGAACAACGTGATCAGCCACGACACCGCGCCGCCGGCAGCTGCTCCGCACCACGTGACAGCGTGGCGGCGCAGCCACGCTGAAGGCTCGAAATGGTACCGCAATGTAGCTATCGCTACAAAAGACGAGATTGTAAAGGATCAAGTCGTGGGATAAGTAATCGAACGTACCTTTTAAGTCGGGGGCCAGGATCGCCTTGGTCTGTGCAGCGCTTGACGCCCCTGACTTCCTCCTTAAGCTGCAACATGGCATCCTCACTGTAGAGTCCTTGTGGAAAGCCACACAATGTGCCCGGGAAGAAGTGCGCCGCATCGAGGACCGGATAGAGGCGGTTGAGTACCACGTGCTCAAAAAGTTTGCATATATGCACGAGGCGAGTGAGATCGGGCGAAGGATGAGCAGTGAGAGTGGCTTCCCGGTATTTGGGATGAGGGGGACGAGCGCATGTTTCCACTCCTGCGGGAGTGAGCCGGTCGTACAGGGGCGTCGTTGTAATAGACCGTTAGCGGGGTGACGGCGCGATCGTCTAGGTTCTTGAGTGCCTTGAATTCTATGCCGTCGCCGCCGGGTGCCGTGTTTCGCGTAATCTGGAAGCAGGGTAGCGCGCACCTCGGCTTCAGTGATGTCGGCGTCGAGTGGACTGGGTGCCTCCATGTTTGGGTATAGTCACTGTGGGCGAAGGCCCGAATTAAGGTATCGTTGTTGAAGTTGCGCAGGGAGTCTGACGTCATCAGCGCTTTCTGCGTGCAAGAGGGTGCGTATCTTTTCCCTGTCCCCATCTTGGCTTGCTTGGGATCGAGGAGGGCACGCAAGCGGGACCATGTGCGGGCTGTGCCGAATGTACCGTGTAAGCGATCGCCCAACGTGTGCCAGTTGGCCTTCGCGAGCTCCACTGCATAGGTCTCCGCCTCCACCGTTACGCGAGCTATGCACTCTTTCAGCTTTCGGTTGTGTTTCTGGCATGTCCAGCGTTTTGCAACGCTGCGCCGCTCCATTCAGATGTGAAGCCGGGGATTGTCTATCTGGTGGTTTCGCCCTTGCGGCGGCAGTGATCGTTGCACGCCAGAGGTATTTTTGTAGCCTATGCGACCCCTCTGATGGCGTCTTCGACTGGTCGCTTTAGATCGCTCTAGAGCGCTCTGAGAGGCGACCGCACATTCGGCTGATCGAAACCGGCCGCTCTGACTACATTCGGCTGGTTCTTTCCGAGCGCTCGCCTCCAGCTCAGAGCGCTGTGACGCGCTCCGAGAAAAAAGTCGGAGCGGCTCCGAGATGAGTCCACGTGACAGATCCACTTCCACCATTTCGCGAAAGCGGTGCGAGGCCTCGGCGTCCCCTACGCGTAGGCAGAAAAGCAAGTGTAGGCTTTTGACGCAGTCATGCTTTCTGCGTTGTGTTTTGCGGGTGCCGCGCTGTGTGAGGCAAAATCTTCAAGGAACGCCGGATAAGCACTTTTTTTTATTGGAGAAATGTGCCATGAGGCATAAGTTAAAAGGAAGAGAGGAAGGAATGCACGGCATAGAAAGTTAAAAGAAGGAGTGAAGACCCGTTGCGCTGAGGTAGTCGCAGAGGTTGCTAATGAAACTGTTGTCCATAGTCCACTTCACGTAGTCTCTTTCACGGTTCCACTGCAGGCCCACCTCCCTGGGGAGCCGTTTTTTTATAGAAGCCGTCGCTGGGCACGTCCACAACAAGTGCCGCACATCACAAATGTCCGGTGGAGAGCTACAGTGAGGGCACCTGTCAGGTGCTGGCAGATCTTTTGCGCGCCACCGATGACGGACAGATGGTGTCAGAGGCGCCCCTGCACGAATCCGGCGCACGGATACCTCCTCCTGCCGAGTAAGACTACGGGGGAGAGGGTGCAAACACGGAGGAATTAGAGCGCGTGTTCGCAGGCGCAGAACTTCGGAATCGGAAACATGGGAGAGGGACGGATCTGGGGGAAGAGGGGAAGGTGGCGGATCGTCTGATGTGTAAAGATGAGTCATAGCGTCCACTTGAATGTTATGTGGATCCTGGGCATGGCCCCGAATCCAGTGTATGCGCACAGGACATTGGATACTTTGCGCAGAGCACATGAATTGATTGTGAAATCTGGAATGTCCGTTGAACAGTCTTAAGCTGTTTAAGGGCGGCGCGGGAGTCGGTGTAAATATGAACTAGCATATACGCTAGGAACACGGTCTGTGTTGCTGTCGCATGACAACAGCGATTCCAGTAGCAGCTCGGACGAGGACGACAGCGCTATCCACAAGGCGATGTTCGAAAAATGAGCTTCCCGTGGGACAGAAAGCCAGGGTAGCGATCGATACAGGCTAAGCGGTGACCGCGATGCAAACTGTGTGCGGCCACGTGCAGCTAAAGGTAATCAAGGGACCTTACGTGCGGCTACTAGTGACATACCAACAGCGATGCCGCGTCATCGTTCCGAAAGTTACGTCCTCCTTCTGCCTCCTGCGCTTCGGCTCGGAAAACTCGCTGACCATTCGGCTTGACTAGTATCGCTATGCGCTCGGAGTGAGAGCGGCTCCCACTCTGCCACATCCTAACCTAACCGGATCGCGGGAGCGACCAGTCGAAGACCCATGAGGGGGGCTGTGTAGTCGGGCTACTGTCGGCCTTCCCGTTAGCGTCCGCTGACGTGGTAGCAGCGGGTTGGCTGTCGCCTTCCTTATGGGGACGTTTACGACGGAACATGTCCCAATTTATGAGCCGGATCTTGCGGTCGGGCGAACTGGTAGCGGCGGCTGCGACCTGCGTGGCTGCGATATAGTGGTCGCTGCCTATGGTTTCGTCTAAGCTGGTCCACGCTGTTATGCCTGGCGTGCCTTCCGGCCCAAATAAATAAAGACGCGGACTCCCCGACCAGGATTTCCAGGAAACCATCGTGAAGGCTGTTGAGACTTCTGAAGAAACCTGTCTGCAAGGAATGGTGTTCGCGGAAGGCATGGCAGAAGCAGCGACGCCATTGGCGTCCCCACGACGTGGTCGAGCATGCCATCGGGTCCACGAACGGAGCTTTGTCCTCATCAGACACGCTGCGGTTGACGATTGACAGAGAGCTGCGCCTTCGACAGAGGTTCCGCACTTCTGACAACAGGCGAGGAAGTGAAAGGTCTTTCACCCCCTGCTGGAAAACGGCTTGACATTCCTGTGCAACGTGAGCCCACATTCCTGTGACAAGTGGCCGGATTCCTGTGTCACGTGTGCGCATTCCGGACCCACGTTCGCGCCCACGAGGAAGCTGTGTTGACAACAACATGACCGTGCCTTGTGCCCTTACCATCGACGAGCTGAGAGAGCATCAAGACCGCCCCTGCCATGGGCGGTACCATCAGTGTCATCATCTGCACGTTTGATTGGACATCATTCTTCGAACTGTATTCCTCAGTCAAGGATCTGGGGAATACGAAAAGTATTTAACGAGCTGCTGGTTTGGTACCAGAGGGACCACTTTTAAAAAGAGACCCTTTGCTGGCCGGAGAGACGCCCGTCTCCTAAGGCTCCCTTTTACTGAGAGGCATTCTCAGTTGCCCTTACTTGTACATAATGTTAATAGTCTGCATAAAGTTTTCCTTGGTTTTTCCTTCGTAACCACATCTCCGATCCTCCTCGTCCCTTCTCCGGCCCGACCACGCCACCGAAGACCCAAAAGCGGGTGGCAGCGGTGGCAGGAAGCTACCTGAGTCCCAGCAACTAGTGATCATGCAGCGGTGAGATCGAAGCCTGGGCGTGCCAACAACTGCTTGGCAGCTATGGGATGCCCACGTCAAGTCACAACCTCCAGTGGACCCCGGCAGCTACGTGATTGACGGCATCAACTATGCTTCAGAAGAACGAGAGATCGACAAGTCAGGTCACCGGCTCCAACGGACCCCGGCAGCTACGGGACTGACGGCGTCAGCTGTATCTCGGCAGGGTGAGTGCCCGATGTTTGCCATTCATTTCGTCAGACCACATTAGCACAGGTAGATGCTGGTATTGGGATTTTGGTTATCTGGGGAATGATATTTCGGCAGTTTTGTGTATTGTTTGCTTTAAGGTGAAGCGTGTGTTTTAGCGGGGATTAGCGACACGAGTGTGATCCGCGATGGAGCAGTTCAAGGTAAAGGACCTCCTTGAAATTCTGGAAGAACTGGGCATTTTGGTAGACCCCACTAAAACACGAGAAGCGATCATGGATGTTATATGGGCGGAGGAGGTGACAGTCGAGGAGGCAGACGAGGCATAGGAGACGATTTTGGAGCGAAAAGCAGAGCAGGAAAATAGAAGGCTCCTTGAGGAGAAAGATAAGCGTCACTTGCTTGAGGAGATAGAAAAACGAAGGCTCAGCGAGAGAAAAGAGAAGCGACAGCTCCCTGAGCAACAGGAAAGGCGAAGTCTCCGCGAGGATCAAGGGCAGCAATATCTTCGTGAGCAACACGAAAGGCGAAAACTTCGCGAGAAGCAACTCTGGAGAGACTGGCAGGACATGAGCAGCAACGCGAACGAGAGCTGCTGGAGCTCATGCCTCTAGTTCAGCGGCGTAGAGCTCGAGATCGTTTGCAGACTTTCCAGATAGGTGAGAGCTTCAGAACTTTCCTCGGAACTTTCGAGCGGATCTGTAGGGAAGACAAGCTAGACCAGGGCGAGTGGGCAACGATGCTGGTTGCTATCCTTCCTTGTGTTGTCGGCGCCGTTTTAGCGCGGCTGTCCGACGAGAACGCCGACAACTACGAAATAGCGAAAAGAGCCATCTTGCGCTTCTTCGGCATACGTATTGAGGCGGACTCCAAAGGTCGAAGTGATGGCGGTGGGCAGCGCTCCATCAATGTGTCTGTGACCAGCCCAGGAACCGCGCTTGGTCACCTAGGGACACAATTGTTTCTCACGAGAGCAGAGGCAGAGGTTCCGCGCCAGAAAGACTGCGGTGAGTTTGTGTGCCACCGCACCGAAAGGCAGGCTTCTGGGGAACAGCGTCACGGAGAGTCACTTGACAGCAACGCTGAAGCGTCTAGTCAGAGCGCAGCGTTGGCTGAAAAGGGCGATGGCGCTCAGATTGTTGTTACCTGGAATGGCAATGACGCCGCTCCGAAATCCACAATTAAGGACAGCTCGTTTTTCTGTTGCAGGAGGTTCGAGACGTGGGAGGGCCGGGAGTGAAAGTGAGGGGTTTGAGTGGGGTAGAGGGCGATGTTTGTCTTAATGGCTCTTGTTGCACCGCGTAGAACGGGAGGAGGGGAAAACTGCTCTGTCCAGTTCACCTTGTGGGTTGCTGGGTGCTGCTGCGTCCGGAACGTTGACGCCACCGTCTCACTTCCACTGCGGGTCCCCCACCACGAAGGTTGCAGGTCATAGTTGCTGGCTACGGACGTGCTGGAGCTCTGTGCTGACTTGGACAGTAAAAATGCGTTCGTTTCGCCCTTAGTTACTGCTCTATTCAGCTAAAACCCGTCTGCGTGTGCGTGCGTGCGTGTGCGTTGACACTCGATGGTACTCATGAAAGATGGCATCCTCATGCAATCTGACATGTGAAGGTTAGATTAATGATTGGACGCGCGAGGTTCCTCCGGACAACCTGGATCGCACAAGTCCCACCGCTGGGAGCACCTGCCATCCTAGGGCAGTGCTGTGCACTAGAAGTGGTATGAGGACTCCCAGGATCTATGAATATTAAGCAGAGAAAAAAGAATTCTGCATATATGGGCATTAACCCATTATCTATCGCGTCATACCCTTAAGGCGGAGTGCGGGTCGCGGTACGGCGGCGACTGCCTTCACGAAGTTGGCGCGCAGATCAGAAGGGGTGCGGCGGCGAAACTGCGGTGGCTACGAAAGCTACGCAGAGATAGAATTGCCAGTTGCGTGCAGTCGCGTTACATCACGCCGCAACGCGTGGCGACGGCATTCACAAAGTGAGCAGGCGTGCTTACGCCTACTCACACGTAAGATGTCTTAAGTGCGCCCCCCCCCCCCCCCCAGCCGACTTTTTTAAAGAACTTGCGATTTCGCTGTGGCGGTGCTCCGAGGAGGCACAGAGACAGACCTTGAGCCGTTTAGCAACCGCCGTAGCTGGGCGGACGCCGTGCGCTCGCCGTGCCGTCTGTCATGACGTCTCACCGCGCGCCTCGCCGCCGTTTGGTATGACGTCACACCGCTTACCTCGTCGTTGCGCTCGCCTCCGCTTGCTTCGCCAGCTGTGTCGCATGCCTGATAACATGTCGGAAGATTGAAAAGGAGAGCTCGCGTTCGCCGCAACCACAGTTGAGGCGGCAGTATGGACGGCGACAAGTGGGCTAAGCAGAAGGAGGGCTGGAATCGACAGCGGAATCGACAGGTCACTCTGAACAACCATGATCAAGCGCAGCAGTTTCTAAGATGCTCGAGATGTTTATCAGTGTTTTAGGCAGTTTATCATCTGGGAATCCTGGAATCCTGGTTCTCTTCATTCCCTTTCTATTGCCTCAGCCAACAGAGAGGCGGCTGGGTGACTAATCATTGCCATTCGGCCACAGCTCCACCCCGGCTTCCCAGTGGCCTTTGCCATTGGTGCTTTTTGGCGGGAATTAGGGACCCGCTTGGGCGGCCGCGGGCTTCGCGACTGTCCGAGCTGAGCCCAGTGAGAGACTCCTCCAAGACAGCGTAAGGTGCGTACGCTACTTTTTGTCCGCATCGGCCTTTGCCGTTCGGACCAGTGCATACTCGAGCTGGTCAGCACGGGTCCACTGACCTGCAGCGGCTCGAGCTTGTCCAGTGGGGTCCAGCGACCTCCGACAGGCGTACCTTGCGTTGTCTGCCCACTCCCTCTCGCAAACGGCCCAACGACTGACACGAGAGATAGAGATCACAGCACTTCCGCGGGGACATTGTGCTGCAGCGGCGTGCTAGCGACGCACATTGCTCTTGTCGCTCCATGCGCGAAGCGGAGCCTTGCTCCTCGCGCGTTCCCGGGACGGGGTGACTGCTGAGTGTGTGTATCGCTACAGGACGACGTTGATAAACGTCTCCTTTGTGAACTCGGAGGCCTGTTTTCCTTGCGGCGAGTCGTTCTCCTCCCTGCGGAGGCTGAGTGCGCCGCAGCGATGTCCCCTCAGGGTGCGTGTGCTGACGGCTGATCGGGGCACTTGGCTCTCGCGAAGCCCGAACCCGCGGTGGTTGGTAGCCTGTGCCCACTGAGAAACCCACACTCTCTAATGTCCGCTCCCATCTCTAAGTTGAGAGCGGCCGAGAGCGATCGCCATTCTTAACCCCACATCCGCCAACCGCACTTCCGCCTCCGACTTGTTTTCATTTTGTGGGCACAAGATTTCAGAAAATTGCTTGAGTTCATCGCCTGCCTGATTGCGTGCTGTCTATCACCGGGCTTCCAGTCGAGGCCGCGTGATATTTGGTGTAGGTGCAGATAGGTGCAGGGCAGCAGTTCGTGGTTCGCACGCCTCCGTCAAGCCGCGATACAAACTCTCGTGGTTTGCCTCCTGAGGACTTGATACCCACCTGTCGACTATAGAGTCAAGCCTGATTTTGGATCACTTCCAGATAAGAGCAGCCAAAAGAGCGAAGACTCGGCATCAGCCATAGTGTTTCTTGCAACGACAGCTCCGGTAAGTTTACACCAGCCCTGAATGCCGCTTATCGCCAACGGCTCAACCGTTGAGGATCCCGAGTCTGGCTCAACCAGTTTGAACGTGCGGCCATTTTCAGCAACTGCGGCTACCCGACGAAAATGAGGAGCGTTTCCTTTGTCTTGGAAAGCACCGCAAGGATGTGGTACGAAAACCACAAAGATTCCTGAGCGGCGTGAAATTTGTTCAAAAGAGAGCTGCTGAAGGCGTTAGTCAGATACAACTCAAGGGAGCGGCAAACGACCCTCAAAGGACGCCCTCGAGCCAGTGGCGTCGACCGATTGTCATGATGTCCCGGTTAACCCCGTTTCATGGAAGCACCTGACAGCCAATTGAGGTGGCGCTCTAAGCAATTAACCGCGACGTCACGAGCAACGGTCGACGCCATAGGATGGAGGGTCCCCTTTGAGGGCTGCTTGCCGCTTCGTTCTTGGCTAGCATCGTCCGGAAAGAAATAGCGCAACTTCTTGCTGTCACGTATGCAGCACATAAGAGACAGTGGTTGTTCAGGTCGATAAAATAAAGGACCTCCTTCGTTGCGCTGACCCTGGCATAGCGAAGACAATGAAACCTCTTTGATGCGACATGTTAAGGAGTTATTCTTCACCGGTATGATTCGAAGCCCACCAAACGCCGCCTCTGAATCGATCAGTGAACCATCCACGATTGAGAGGACCTTAAATGCACGAGCCCGCCATTACCAACGACCGCTGCAAGTCTTCTCGGCAAAGCAGCCCGGTCAGCACAGCTGCAAGCAGGGACAACCTGCGTGATTATCGGGGAGGAGCTGCGTCGGCTACTGCGTTTTCAAAGCCCAGCTGCAAGCAGCCACTCTATCGTGCTCGTGCATAAGGAGGTGCATGCAGCAGGTGATGCAGGGCGAATATTTGCCCTGCATCAGCACGTGTTTTTCTTGCAGCATTTCCAGAAACTGCGAAATTTCTGAGAGGCCTAGTTCTTCATAGTAGACATATGGCTGGACTCAGATGGATACTATGGTCTAATTACTCCCTTAATTGGGTGCTATATTGACGATATAATAAATAGAATATATGGTATTACTGTGATAAAATTCTGTCAATTGTCGCAATTTCCGTAGTAATCATTAGCAGAATTAATTTAATGAATTCACTTTTCGCTGCAATCACGTAACCTGATACACTATACGTGCAAGCAGCTGTTCTTAGCAGAGAAAAAGATACCAACCTTTTTGTATACGTGGGGGTTTCGTATGATAGGCTCAAAAAAAGTAACGAGCAAGAGAAGAAAAGATAAAACAGACAAGCACGAAATAGGTAATGCCGCGTGTAGACCAATTCCTAAAAGACGGAACAACATTTGGAGCCAAAAGTACAACTGCCAACAAAAGGAAAGGAAATCAGAAAGCAGCCTATGAGAAACGATCGCCTCCCGAGAGCGCATAATTGGCATCCGGCCGACCTTTCAGGGAATCCCAACAAAGAGAAGGACGAAGGGAGCTCGTCCCATGCTTGCTCACCAAGCGCCACACGTGTCCTCGTTCGGCGCTGGCCACCAGGCGTTCGTGCTTTTCCGGCTTCGAATCGCCCCCGATCTCCAAAGCCTGCGTATTTGCTGCTGTACTGGACAAATCAGCGGCTCGCTGCTGTCTTCTCGTCTCCCGCTAGGCGATCAGCATTTCAGCACGCTATTCAACCAAACTGGCGGCGCAGGTGGCCTTCGCGGGTGACAACTTGCAGCAGTGGACTCCTTCCGGCTGGATCCCGGTACGGCGCGTGGGCCTAGAATTGTCACCGCACCCGGAGCTGTCGTCGTACATGAACCCTGTTGTTGTGCACCCTGCTGCGATGACGCACCACTGCCCCTACAGGCTTCAGCTGCTGCAATTAGCGTCTTCCCAGAGCTGCTCCTTCGTGCTGTATGAGCAGCTGCTGGGAAGCGAGTGGCTGGCTTACTTCGGCGAGATGTGCGCCCTCCGCACCGAGGCAGGAAGCGTTCCTCTTCTCGGCAGCGCACTGGTCAGCGTTCTGCGCCCAGTCCCGGCCCTGGAACACCTTGGCAATTTCGCGCTGAAAACTCTTCGCATTGCCGTGCATTCCCAATGCGAGATGTCTCACGATACAGAGCACGACGGTCGGCATGACCATATAGACAAGCCTGGAGTCAACGCTGGGCACAATGTCATCGCCTTCCGCGCCCAGCGGACGGTGCTACTAGTTTCTCAGGACTCCGGTCGTCCTGATGAAGGCGACCAGCTTGTGCTGCTGGTTCCCCACCATGCTGTAGCTGGACTGTCCAGCCTGGCTCCACACACTTTGGACGCACTACCACCCGGCTATCACTGTCACGAAGAGGCAGAACTGCTCGCGGACTTGCGTCATGGGCTCGTCCAGGCCTCTGGTCGAGTCCTCCGTAGCTCTGCAGACTACCCTGTGCAGACACCTGGAGTGCTACACAGTCTTCATATCATCGATGACGTGTCAGGCCTCACTAACCTTCTGCGAATCATTATGCAGGTTATTGCCAAAATCCTCGCTCACGACGCCCGTGGAGCGCGTGGCCTATCCGGCCCCGGGATCGTGAAGCGAGACGAGGAAGAACTTGGGGACCTCCTGCTGGTCCCGTCCTGGCCTCTACCCGCAGTCCTCCAGTAGTCCTGGTGGGCCAGCTGGGCGTCTACCATCTGCAGTGGCTTCGGTGTCGTCGAAAAAGAAGCGGAAGAACTCTCGCAACGAAGCACGCAGCATGAGTACAGCAGTGCTCCAAAGATGTTTGCCTAGGGGAACGTTCGGGACTTGATGAGGCCCCTGCAGGACCTGCGCCGGGAGCTGGTCATGCCACACTAGCGCATGCCTCAATGCCGCCGTCGTCTTACATCCAGGCATGACCGACACAAGGATTATGAGTGGAGCCACCTCACATTGACTCATTGATAGGTCATTGATGCCATGATGCTTTTTCTTCACACTGACTTGAGACTGCGACTTTAGGCGACAAGCCATCGACGTATATATCGCAGCGAAACTACATATACCTGAGGACGCCTGCCACCACGCATGACCTGCACTCCATGATCACTTGCAATACGTTCGTGCATTTCTTTTTGCTCTCCTTCATTAACTATATGTGCCATATAGTAACGATAATGTGCTGCGGTATAAATGCAGAGTTATTCAGTCGATCTTGGCGTTTTCTACTCATTGTGTTGCTTCGACTGCCGATGAGACATTCGTCCTGTTTGCCAGACGGGCGAAGTTTGCTGTAATCGGCCCTGACTATAGTCTTTTTTAGTTGCGGATAAAAGGGAGGGTGGTTGTTGCCCACAGATAAAGCGCTAAACGTGCTGCCTTGATTCCGGGGCCCTTTATATCTGTCTGAAGTCGAAGGCTTCGCATTCTCGTGTAGATGGTTTACGCGGGGAAATCAAAAGTTAAGAAGAAGTATTTACTTACCCAGTTTAACGACGTTAGCCTGATTTCTGCCACAGTAGAAGTGTTCTATAAAATCTAATACCGTATCGTATCGCTCAGCCGGCTATTGATGATTGTTGGATGCATATTGGGGCCTCAAGTTGTCAGCATGCTCGCTAGTTCTTTTCCTTTCAAACTTAGTGGTGCTATCTATAATTCGCCATTTTTGTTTAAATACAGTCTACTCAGCGTTACGTCCAATCAATTTTCAGTCATAAGCTTATATCCTATCACCGCCCTGGTTTTCAGCCCCCAATATTCCAGACGGTTTTTGCAAACGTCTACCACAAATTCATTCACATTAACTTCATCACAAACCACCAACGCCTCAGGAAGAGTGATTGTGTCTGCATCGAGATCTGAATGGATACTGCCACATTATTGTAAAAAATGTTCAATTCTTTCTATTGATTCACCCCACACTGCACATGTGTCATCTTATTGCTTTAATTTCTTTTTGTAGCTGCGCGTTCTAAGATACCATGATATAGCTACAAAGAGCTGGGTGCTACCTCATGAGTTAAAATAGAACGATCATTTTCCTAATTTGCCTTTTCCATCTTCAATACAGGTCTGTAGTCTGCTTTGTTTTCATTGCATCAAACATTTGACATGCTACGCGCACAACTGTGTAAGAGAACGGCGAGTGACAGATCGCATGATCGCTCTGAACAAAAAACACCAAAGCTTATTTTGAAGTACACAATTGTGTAAAAAGCGAACTCGCAGCTTTTTCTCAGTATGTGCAGCACTGGCCTAGCAGTGATTTTCTTGCTTCAGGGAAATTTCGCATCCTTCAGGTAGCAAATCACTGGTTTCTAATGCCACATGGCGAACGCAGTAAATATTTCGCAAAAAAAATATGAGCTGTGTAGCGCGTCGTCCGCCATTTCTGTGCAGACATACTTTGCCATTAGTAGTAACATCAATTTCTTTCTTTGCGGTTTCAAGCGTATTATGCACCTTCCAAATGGAAATTATTTCAATGATCGTTCGGGTGTTTGCTTCATAAGTTGCGGCATTTCTGTGTTCCTATATCTATCAATTATGACCTTTTGTAGGAGATTTTTCACATCCCTTCCAAAAATTAACCGCCAGTATTTTGCGCTGGAAACCTAACAAATTTTCTTTCTTAAGCAGCTGAATATAATATTTAGGTGGATTTCGATTGTAAAACTTTTATTTCCAACAGTTTGAGGGCCTTTGGGCCCCTCGCCTAAGCGTTGACCGGAAGGTGTTGGCCCCTGACGGCGTCTTCGGCCAGTTGGACGACCTTTGTCGTGGTCTCCGGATCGGAACTGAGTAGGAGAGCCTCCCATTGGTCAAGCGACTGTTTTTCTTTCCCTCCACGTTGGCAAGCGCACATTTTCCAAAAAATATGGTTGAGTTCCGCTTTGTCGTTACATATCTTGCACGTATTTGAGTTTTGTCCCGGAGAATAAACACTACACATAACCGGGTTTGGGAACGTATGAGCTAGGAGACGGCGCCGAGAGGTAGCCTGACTCTTTGTCAATGATTTATCAGCACCCGGTACTTCGCTCTACTGAGTCTGTGATGTTGTGTGATCTCTCTAGCACACAAGACGATCCCTCTCTGTGAAACCCTCGGTATACCCACTGGTTCGGAAAGCAAGACCTCAAGCGAGTTCGTGAGCATCTTCATCTCCAACCAGTGATGCGTGTGCAGGTGTCCAGACTATGATAATTTTTCGGTTGTCCAATGCGGTCCTCAGGATTCCATTCGTCAGGGGGGAGGCCCTCCCCTTACGCTGGTGGTCAGTCGCATAATGTATCAATTACCTTTAATCTCCCCCTCAGCATCACAACTTGAACGTCTCGAAGTTGTCCACAGAAAGGGCCTAAGAAGAGCCTTTGGAGTTCCTCAGGCGGCTGCGAATAAGGCAGTAGTTCATGAGTCTCCATCGAAACCTGTTTGCCTTACCCCTTCTCAGAGACTACTAATGCATCTTGGCCGCCTAGGAGAGACGGTAGCTGGGCGATTCCTACTCCAGCGGCTCTGCAAGAGATATGATTCGAAGGTTTACTTGGCACTCAATACTCTTAGTTCTTTAGGCCCTAATGTCCGAAGGCAAAGGAAACGGTTGAAACCCCCTGGTCTTTTCTGACCCTCGACTGTAAGGTCACAATTCCCCATATGAGCGCAAAGCGGAGCTCTCTTTTGGCAGCAACGCATTCACTCGTACTTGAACATTTGGAAACAGAGTATGCCCGCCATCTTCAAATTTTCATGGATTTTATCTGCGGACAAGGTCAAACAAGCTAGCGCAGCGGCTTTTTACATTCCTTCTTTGGACTGTAAGTGGTCCGTACGCTTTACTGCTGTCGTCTCCTCCAAAAGGGCTGAAAGTGTTGCTATTGAGGCGGCTTTACGGAAGTTAGGGTCTTGTCCGGCTCAACCTTTTGTAATCCTGATTCAAAATCTGCCCTTCAGAGGTTAGAGCGCGGATTCCCTAATGATGCCTTGTCTATAAGCTTTCTGCGCTTGGTGCAGAATCTGCACAGCAGAGGCTTTGCTGTATATTTCCAACTGGTGCCCTCTCACATAGGAGTCAACGGTAATGAGGTGGTAGACAATCTCGCCCATAAAGCTCTCTCAAGGATTCCATCAAAAAAAGTATCTGAAGATGGGAAAAGTCTCTACAGGAAAACGGTGCTCGATCATTTATGTACCCTGTGGAGTGCGCCCCACATTCCATGTGTGGTACCATGGGACTGAGAACATCCCAGGCGACTCTACTACATCGAATTCGCACGGCCTCTAGTCGCACTCCTGCCTGGATGCATAATACGGGCATAGCATCGTCTCCGCTCTGTTCTTTATGTGGTGTGTGCGCGGATATCGAACTTTTTGTTATGTACTGGCCAGAGTACAACGCGGAAAGGTATGTGATGTTCGCTTTTTTCAAGAAGACAGGAACCCGTCACAGTACAGTTCAGGACATTGTCTTCCCGAGTGGAAACCAGGCATGCAGAAAGGAGGCTGCACGCCTTCTTTTAACATTTCTGCAGGACACGGATCTTGTTTCTAATTGGTGACAGCAGGAACGGACTGTGGCCTACTGTGATTGAATGTGTGCGTATATGGTGTCTTCCGGAGTGGACTACGTTAAACTGTGAGTGAATGTGTGCATGGATTGTGGCACTACAATGGCCTATGTTCTACTGTGATTGAATATGTGCATAGATGTTGACTTCTGGAGTGGACTGTGATGTGGACTGTGTGGATTGATTGTGTGCATGGATGGTGACTGCGGGAGAGAATGTGTGCCATTGTAAGAGAATGTGCGCATAGTGGTGTAGATGCGACAGGCTTTAGGACAATATTAATATAGAAGGGACGCTACGGTGGAGCAATTGCCGGCAGATAAAGCAAGGCTAACCCCACCTGTAGCTTTCAACACCTCAAATGAACTTAACTCAAGCTTCCCCTTGGCAAAATTCATCACTGCAACCTCGGGGTCACTGATTATCGCTTACGTCCCAGTGCCCGCTATCGCCAGCCTGGAAAACTATTTCTTTCCGGTGAAAACAAATACTGGCGTCTGAAAGGACTATATTCCATATAGTTCTATGCCCTCTGTGTTTTTTTCCGTCTTTGTTTGCTGCTTCCATACCTACCGGTTAGATTCCTAGTCCTTTTCTGCTACTTTGAGTATGCGCACGTATCGGCCAGCTTCCTCAATCGACGTGATAGGTGGGTGGATGGAATATAGGAGCGTCCCCTTTGAAACGGAGTGGTTGCAGCGGGCACCATGCTTGGCTTTTTTTAAAGTGAGTTCGTTAGTACCCCCCATATCGGTAAAAAAATTGTCCGGCGTCTACATTGGCGACCGTTAAAAGCCTCGATGCCAGTGTGGCCGGGGCAGGTGGCCCACCTACGTCACGTGACCTTGTGGCGTCATCACAACCTGCCCACCAGAATTGCGAGCAAACTACCCACGGTGGGATGTGGTGTTTAAATTAGTGATTGGCCACCAGAGGTTACCTTGGTCGCTCAAGCCCCACCGGTCACAGCACCTGCCATCGCACGGCAGTGGCGGCATCGCTTAACCGATACAGCACTGCGCCAGGAGTGGTATGAGGACTATGAGTGTAAACTAGAGAATGACCAATTCCACATGTATGGGTATTAACCCACTAAAGCTATCGCGTCATAGCCTTAAGGCGGAGGTGAAGTGCCCCTTCCATTTTTTAAACCGAAAAGCTTCCCTACGCTAGGTAAAGCAGTCGTCGCGTAGGCCGGAGAATGACCTTGAACGACATTCAGCCCAACTACATTTATCTTCACCTTATGGCACGGCTCGGGCGTCCACCGATATATGTGAGACAGTTACTGCACCATTCCCTTTCCTCAAATCATACGCACACACGCATACTCATGTCGGCCGCGGCCATCGAATTTCGATGGAGGCGAAATTCTAGAGGCGCCTGTACTGTGCGATGTCAGCGCACGTTAAAGAACCCCAGAGGGTCGAAATTTCCGGAGCCCTTCACTACGGCGTCCCTCATAGCCTGAGTCCCTTTGGGACGTAAAACCCTCATAAACCTAACAAACCAAACCATAC
>JARKHS020000989.1:0-66246 GCA_030143305.2 Amblyomma americanum | reverse complement strand
CCCAAGTGGAACAAATGATAGATGACGTGTCTCTTGCTTTTGGCTGGTTCGGCTTCGAAAGGACATGAACCCCCGCATGCCTTTGCCCCTTTTTGTCAAGACCTTCACTAGAGTATCTGGAAGCTTTCGATGTTAACGCTTTTCCTTCGCTTCACGGATGCAATAAACGTTTTCAATGTCATGAGGTCTCCTGCTTCCGGCACGTCCAGGAGTTACGCTCCAAGGGGCCGAGAATGGGAGATCGAGCTTTTTAGTCGCAGTTTACCCACAGGCCTCTGTCCTATACCCCCGCGTAACCCTCCCTATATCTGCGCTCTCTTTCCTTCGAAATTCCCGCTTAGAGGCGACAAAATTGCCTTGTAGCGAAGACCTAAAGAAGACCTACTCACAAAGATATGTTCCTAATGAAAAAATCTGAATGATGCAATAACCTCCTAGTCTTTTCCATGCAAACATCACTCCGGGTGTACGATATTCTACGACATTTGCATGTTAATTGTACGATATTTCTGTGAAAAACCTCTATGAGGTTGCTGCATCATACAGCATATTTCAGTAGGGATGGCACCGCTGTTTCGTACATTGCGAAGGCTTGCATACAACAAACGATATGACGTAATGTTTACAAACGTCGTCGAAGGACGCGTAACCAGCCAGCCTGCCTTGTGCAGCCAGCTCTGTTTGATTACGCAGAACTTTTCAGGCCAGTTGGTTCATTAAAGATGCGAAGAAAAAACTGCGCGAACTTGACACTGAAGGGGAAGAGGCAAAGACACACATAAACGCAGACTAACAACCTTAGTACGTGAAAGTATACAAGGTGTACAGTATTGCTCGAAAGCCTTAAGGCCAAAGGATTTTCTATTCAGCCGCATAACATAGCCATTACGGACTATTAAAAACCGAATGACCTTCAAGTGCGAGCAAACGGTTTGTGCTTGCGGCAGAGAAGCTTCCTGCCTGACTAGTGTTTTAAATTATCCGCTACGCGGAGCATCCTAGGAACATTCATTTAGCGCCAACTGAAAGCTGTGGTCTTAAGACTTTTGACCAAGAGTGTGCACATAAGCGATTTAAACATCGCACTTTCAATGTAATGGAAAAAGCGCCAGCACATGAAGAAGCGCCCACGCGAGTATTCAAACAATGCGGAAGACTATCGCGTTCAAATTGGAAGCCGTAGAGTAGGCCGGCCCTCTGAGGAAACAGACAAAAAAAACATAACAAACGCTGAGCGAAAGCATACCCTAGAGTGCCTCACGATCTGGACAGTGGAAACAGGAACAATCTGATAGCAACAAAGAAGCCTAATGTGACGGCAAGTGCAGACACCAGTAAAATCGGGACAAGTCCCTAAGAAACAACGAAGAAAAGCAAAAAACACACCCCGTCTACGTCATTGAAGAACGAAACAGTCAAAAAACGCACCCGGCCAGAGCCTGACAAGACTGTGCTTAAGCTCAGGAAAGCTACGCCAGTTAACAATAAAACCGTGAAATAGGCACCAGGAGATTGAAAATCCAGCAAGAAAACACACCAAGCTTTGATAGTACAAAAGCTTATAAAAACCATGACTTACGCAGGGTATGATCCTAAGAGCTGGAAGAACCTATTTCACAACGCAGACAACGATTACCAAAGACTGAAACAAACAGGCAGATCGCCTCCAAAGAAGGCAGAACAAAAACCAGAAACCTACACTAGAAACCTCTGATTTCAAAGTTAGCCTTTCATTTCCTGGTCATCTAAAAAAATTTATTCTTTTGAAGGTCACGTGTAGCTTTCTCGTGTTTGTGTCATCTTATTTGGAGGCAATTTTCATGTTTCATTTAGGCTTTCTTCGGAAAGCGTTGCATGCGTTCTGGAAGAGGTCCTCTTAGTGAATGTCAGATCTTGCGATGATTCCAGCTTCATGCATGGATTTTAAATAATTTGGAGCATCAAAGTTTCTCTTTTTTTGGTTCGACTTTGACTTGGTGTTTATTTTCTTTGTTTTTATTCTATATCGACGTCGCATTCTAGAGCTTGAGAGCGCTTTTATGCGGTTGTGATATGGTGCCTTTTTACTGTTTTATTGTTTAATGACGCGGAAAGGATCGGCTGTTTCGTATTTCTTTGTTATTTTGGGGGCTTCTTCCGATTTTACGGGTGTCTGCGGTTGTACCTGCAGAGAGTTAGGCTTATTTGTTTTTATCAGATGGTTCATGTTTCCGCTGTCCGGATTGTGAGGCACGGAATTGTAGTTTCGCTTGCTATTTGACATCGTTTTGGTCAGTTTTTATAAATTGAGCTGGTCCACTTTATGACAATCAGTTTGTACGCGTTAGTGTTCCAGAATATTTTAATTCGTGCCTGGGCACTTCTTCACGTGGCGGCGTTTTTCTCCGATTGGATGGAAAGCGCCGGCCATGTTGACATCGCTTGTGTATACACTTTATTTTCCTTCACGTAGCAGAGTTGTTAGTCTGCGTTTCTGTGCGTCTTTGCCTCTTCGCTGTCCTTGTCTTTTCCACGAAGTTCTTGAAACGGAATTAAGGAGTCCATGAAACTCGGTCCAGAGCAAGATTTTTTCAGAGTAAAACTAAATTAATGAGCAATTTCTAGTAAACATCATTTTGATCAGTTACATGTAAACATTGAGTATCAACATGATATTTCGATGAAAGCAAAAAACAGGAAGCCGCTTTATGAATAACCCTTAGCAGAATGCCACCGTACTGAACTGGTGTTCGAATATCCCTCGCTGCGAAAAAGATAGCAATGCATAAAACTAGGAGTGAACATCAAGAAAAACAAGTCTCTAACTGTTGTCGGTTAGGTAGCACTTCAAAAGTCAGTCAAACAAGTAATAAAACATGAAAAGATGCGATTCGTGCTGCGAAACAAAATTGATTCCTTTCTTGAGGACGCGACGTAATAAAATAATGTGTTGCCGCAATTTCAGAAGCAGGAGGCCATGGCCTGAGCCAAAGGACAGGAATGATGAAGAAAAGGGCGGCTTTGCAAGTGGAAAGCGGTCGCCAACTGCATAAATGGAGTCTAGCTACACTGGCAATACAAAAAGAATGGCAGAAACTTTCAGCAAGAGTGCTCGTCAAAAAAGGTTGCCTGAAGACAATATGGTATGCTTGTTGTCATAATATCTTCGCAATGTGGTTAGAAGTTTTCAGTTTTTTCGCTTTTCGTTAATTTTTGGGTGGAGGCTTGGCATCGTTAAGCAATAACCTGTTAGCAAGATTTGATGAGTTCTCTCCGTTTATTAAGAGCAGCCAAGATTACGCTGCATTTTTGTTACAGCGAAACTGTGGTAATGCAACAGCTTTATGAAAGGCAACCATTAACTGATACGAAAATATCTTACCTGAGGTGCCGTACAGTAGTTAAGATTGTTATTGAGGCACTGCAGTAAGAGAGAAGAAAACCACAGTATGACGTCAAATTTTTGGGCTTTAATTCTGGCTTCAAATCGAAATTCCTCTTCGCACAAAAAATGTTATCTAACTATTTTTGCCTTTATCTTCTCAAGCCATCATCGAAAGGAAATGCTTAAAAATGGGGAAAATCTTTTTAAAAGAAAACTTAGGGAATAAATACAGCTTCAGCTGCCTCTCAGAAGTGATCAAATTAAAGCTGTACATGGATGAAGCAGAGGTAGAAGTAATTATGCCCTGTTTTATAGATTCGGTCTAGAACAGGCGGTCTATCAATGTATTAGTTTTCTATCTATAAGTTTTTTCTATGCCCAAAATAATTACTTTCATGATCTAGGCGTAAATTTTGGCAGCAGTTTGGTATCTGCCTACCATGGCTTTAGCTTTAAGTCTGCCAGCATCCGTTAATCAAAAATATGAATTGTCACACTCTGCATCCGAAGTATCTGCCTCAGAGTGTCATTATTTTTGTTTCCAACAGCATGCGCACATAGCTTTGGATACTATGTAGATCTCAATTTTGTACTGTGCGAAATTTTAGAATTGCGTTGAACTCTGCTGAATTAGATTTTACAAATGATCACACCACATGGAGATTAAACTCTTTTTCCATCCAAACAGCTTACATAAACTTTTCGTTTTGAAACATTTATTTGTGCTAAAGTATTGCAAAATGGTTGGTTCTATAGCTCCTCGTATAGTCGGACGCACAGCACGCACCTTTAGTTTTGGGGGTTTTATATTTGCTCTAAATTGAACACAGATACCTTGTTCCTAACATAATCAACTTCCTATACCGGAATTTTCTGAAGATATCATAGCCAAATTATTTACTAATAAAATGATAATATATATAAGCGACGATAATAGTTGATGTGTGTCACTACGTACTCCGGTTGTGGTGAACGCGATGGTTATGAGGAGAGTATATATTGCTACACGGATTTAAGAAAGCGATGTGCATTTAGGGGCAAGAAGTGCAGTCATAGATGTACAAACTCTGGTTAGCGTACATTAGGTTCTTCCTTCTCCGTAACACGAGTAAGTTGATTAGACTGGTGGAAAAAAGTATGTCGAATTTTAGTCCTTTCCTGTGTTAGGATACCGCAGAGTGTTGTTGCCGCACGTCAAATATTACGCGTTTAAAAAAAAATCTTCGAAAGAGCATTTCATTAACTCTATCCAATATCCAGCAGCAGAGACGTTACGCGAGTTTCTTTACGCGGTGTTAGCCTCACCTATATTTGCTTAACTTATCGGTTAAGTTCGCCGAGGTTCGACACTAAACAGCATCTATTTCTTTAGTATTTGCTTTTGCTATTGAAGGTTGACTGTGCTCTGTGAGCAAGCGCTATTTTTAAATATTTAACTGCGAACAGCACTGAACAATACATTATCATTTTCACTAGCTGCAGTAGCATGACAGAACGTAGCACAGGCAAATAGAAGAGGTTCAAGAAAACGTAGAAATATTGCATTTGTTAAACTTACGCTGCCGACCTCGAGAATACCGTCAAAGGTAACATCAACACATTCGGCTGAAAAGGAACAGAAAATCTGATTACGCATTAACGCATTGGAGGGTTACTTGCGGGTGAATCAAGGAAATAGCTTTAGAATGTGGGCTGTGTTAGCCATTGCGATACTAGGTTGTTCGTGGCGCTGGGCGCCACAGCCGCTTCGCCACTCCTCGCGCGGCGCGTTTCTCAGCAGCCGCGGAAGACAGAGCGTTCAACATTCCCCCGCTGTCTAAATTCTATCCCTCATTCTTCAGTCCTCCATTTCATTCTCCTTCCCTCCAGGTGATTCTCGCGGTAACCCCGCTCCGTTCATACCCTCCTCCTTCGACGGGTACCACATGGGCAGGGCTTCCTGCGGGAGTCCGCCTCCGATCGCGCATTCTTCGCTCTGGCCGTACCCTCCTGCTTCCACGGTAGCCACCCTGCGGATCGTTGCACCGTCTCGTCACGCATTCCTACGCTCTCGCCATACCCTTCTCCTTCGTGTGGATCCGCACTCCGGACGGTTCGTGCGGAAGCCACCCTCCGGTTGCTCATCCGTACGCTCTCGCGATACTCTCCTTCTGCTGTCGCCACGACAAACAGGCTCCGGTTACGCATTCCCTTGCACATGCCACACTATCCTCCATCCAAGGCAACAACCCTTAGGCACGTTACCGTGCTAGACATTCTAAATAAAGCTCTGCCTTAAGGTTATGAAATGAAATTCAAACTGCATTTTGGGGAAACGAAATTGTGCAGTATCTGTCTCACTTCTCGGCGGACACCTGAACCGCGCCGTAATGGAAGGGATAAAGAAGGGAGTGCAAGAAGAAAGGAAGGAAGAGGTGCCGCATTGGAGGACTGCGGAATGATTTCGACCTCCTGGAGATCTTTAACCTACGCTGACATCGCACAGCCCACGGGTGCCTTTGCGTTTCGCCTCAATCGAAACGCGGCCGCCACGGTCGGGTTCAAGACTGGGAACTTTGGATTAGTTGCCAAGCGCCCTAACCACTGAGCCACCGCGGTAAGGGTATAACAAAAGAGCGTCGATGGGTTCATGTCCATAAATGAGGAATCGGTCATTATTGACTTTACGTTTATAGAGCCATTGGAGTCTTCATACCAAACCTGGCACAGTGGTGCAGCGGCTAAGGGATGTACCACTCTTTCCGGTTGCTCTTTCCGGACAATCTGCTGCGACCAGTCATTAATGGGACTGCCGCCTGTCATGGTGGCCAGTTTGCTCACAATTCGGTGGGCACGTTGTGATGACGCCAGAGGGTCACCTGACTTACGTAGCCCACCTAGGTTGCTTCTCCACAAATTTCCTCTCAACGCCGACGCGAACGACGAGACGCCGATTTTTCGGCGGACGGGAGCCTTTAACGCTGTTGCTTTAAAAAGTTGGTTGTAAGGAAATGAAAACCGCGGTGGCTAACTCTCTATCCGTTGGACACCTCAGCCACGCCGCGAGTGAAGGGATGATGGTGGGAATGAAAGAAGAAGAGGCAGAGGTTCTGTAAGAGAGGGCTCCGGTACACTATGAAGACATGGGGATCTTTAACGTACATTGACATCGCTCAGCATACGGGCGGCTCCTGCGTATCGCTCCATCGAAACTTGGTCACGTAGGCAGTGTTCGAACCCGGGTACTGCGGCTTAATAGCTGACTAACCAACTTTCGGTTGGGCGTTCCTAAGCTTTCGTCATACCCTTCTTCCACGATAACCATCCTTCGTGTTGCTCGTGCGGTAACTACTCTGGTTACGCAATCCTTCGCTCTCTCCATGTCGTCATCTTTCCCAGCTAACCACCCTCCGAGTGGTTTCCGAGGCAGTCTCTCTCCGGTTACACACCCCAGTCGGCTACAAATGAACAACGGAGGGGCAGACGCCTCTGAACAGAGTCCCTCCAGCCAATGGTGTCCAACTTTTCCCATGATGTCCATTAAGCCACGATTAATCCCCTTTCATTCGCCCCCCCCCCCCCCCCCGACGCCGGGCAAGTGGGTCCAAAGGGATTACCCACGACGTAATGAGAACCGGTCGATACTATTGGCTGGAGGGTTTCCGTTGAGGGGAATCTGTCGCTCCATTTATGAGTTTTACCCGACTATGGTGGTGTGCAGCAACGCGAAACCCTGGAAAAGCAATCTTCACCATCTGTACGCGGTAAGTGGCACTCAACGCACTCTTGAACTGAATGCACTGCAAGTCGTGCTGAAAGCATTGGTGTCTACGTGTCGCAGCACGTGCCTCCTCACACAGGTCTCCTCATTGAGCTAAGGCAGGTGCCGGCAGCTCGCAGCCCGTACTCCAGCCACACATTTGGCTGTCATTTAAGTGTGCCAGCACTAGTCCGTCGACTCAGCTGCTTAGCCTTTGCCTGTACGGTCATTCTGCAACCTTGAAGAGCTCGTGACCCAGCTTGACCACCTGGATCACTTTGTGACGTCATCAAAACTTGCCCTCCGGATTTTGAGCAAACTGCCCACTGTGATAGATGGCAGCTCAGTTAAAGAGTAGCCGTTATAGGTTGTTCGGAAAGAGCAAGCTGTGTTGCACAAGCCAGGCCTATGGCCATAGAGTTTCTTACTATTAACTAGAGGGAAAGCTGGTGCCCCGCCGTTGAGAGTTTGCATGGAGCTTCCTCGAGACCACCTCAGCCACCATGGGCGCTCTAGGCCTCATGGGGGGGAGAGCTACCGACTTCAAAAGCGCAACTTTTGGCCAAAAACAATGAACAAACAAACGTTGTTCGATAATCAAGAATGTCCTAACATTCAATATCCTGTCTATAAATTGCAACAAACGGGCAGAAAAGCATGTAAATTATAAGTTTGACCAAAATAAGCGATGGCTTGCTCTCCTATTGGCCAGGTATTGCAGAGCACAAAAGGCAATACTTTTTGCTTAACAGGCGCAGTTTTCCGATGAAACATGTTTTCAAGAAAAAATGTCGTTGCTTAAACAATTTACGAGGTTTCCAATAGAATTTTGGAAAACAAAACCCTTTATTGGCGTCGCGTGCTGTTGCGTTTTTGCTACTATGAATTTTGCGCACTACGTTTGCGCCAATGTCGTCTGTGCCGTGGACGGAACGGTACATATCAGTAGCGCCACTCTCTGTTCCTGAAAAAAAAAATCCGGCTGTCCCGCACCAAGTAACTCATCGCCCCATAATGCTTTCAGCACCCATGATGGCTGAGGTTGAGCGCCGCCAGCTTTCCCTCTAGTTAGTAGTAAGAAACTCTATGCCTATGGCAGCATGTGCCATCGCAGGATACAGGGGCATCGCTTAACCGTTGAACCACCGCACGAGGACTTCTACGCGGACTCCCAGTGATTTATGAATGTAGAGAAAAGTATGACCAATTTCTCATATATGCATTAACCCACTAACGCTATCGCGTCATACCCTTTTGGTGGAGCTTAAGTGGTCCCTTCAATGCTAATGCGCTAGCTCGAAGGCTTTGATTTCGCCGATCTTTGCCTGACGCTTGCTTCACCTTAAAACCCGAGCCTCGACCCGAAACCAAACTTGCAAACCGAAGTGACATGGCCGAACCACGCTAAATCGTCCGTCATTGTTTTCACTACAGCTGCCCGCTGAATTTTTTCACTGCACTGTTCTATGCTGTGGCGCTTAGTAGCACTCCTGAGCTGTCCTGCTTTTAGTTCGCCGTGCTCCTTTGTCGCTTTGCTGCTTTTCACTTTGCTAGATTTTCGGGCTTGCTGTTTTGTCGCGTGTTTTTATGCGACCGCAGAAGAATATCCGATAGTATTGCGTTGGCGCCGTGATGCTACATCAGAGCCCAAGCAGTATGCAGTGGCGTTTTGGTGTATCGGGGGGCCCTGATGCTTGATTTGTGGCGAATGTGTACTTCTCTCTGTCAAATTGTCAGTCATGACTCTTCACATAGACCGTAATTCAGATCACTATGCCGGAAGTAACGTCCGCTAAAGCCGAAGTGACGTCAGAATATCGGAAGTTGATCGCGTGAAGGCGTCAAGTGGCGCTATGCTATCGCATCGCACACAGAATGAAATTAATTTTCGCACAAAGTATTTCTTTGTGCTGTTCTTTCGCCGTGCCTCATCTTCCAGAAATAAGAAGACACTGGAAGATGCGCTGAACGACGGCCGCGAATCTGCATTGGCGTCCCAAGGGGATCCTCTGCATCAAGGATGGTAGCGGAAGCGTAATATCTCCCACTAGATGTCTTCGCTTCCATGAAAGATATGGGTGCCCATCTCCGGCATGTAAAAAAGAGAAGAAGCCCTTGCTACACCGTGTCCAGATAACCCACAGAAGTTCTGGCTTTCTCCGAGCTGTGCATCTCATGCACCTCCCTATTATTACTGATTCATTTGAATTGCTGGTTCCGACCTTTTCTTTCTGGACATTCTCGGCTCTATAGATCAGGCTGTTCACACCAGGTGTACATGCAAAGAGCGGAATGCCACAGGCTACGCTACTGCAAGCTGCTCTGACCTACTCAGTTGACAAGCGCTCTCAGGACACCCACATCTTCACTGGTGGCTAAAGTTCTCAGGAGACCTCCTTATGTGGCCTTCATGTCTCCTCAACAAGCAGAATGCATTCCTATCTTCTCCACTGGAATGGATTCTCCACGACAGAAGCGTTTCATCGCGATAAAGAAGTTGGCGCCGAGCCCCCGGCCGATGGATGCTTTTCTCAGACTCCAATAGAGCACTGTAAACGCTGTCTAACCTACTGAACACAACCAGTCACCGGCCAGTTTCTCGCGACACCGCATACCTACATCACTTGGCTAATTCCGCAAGAACCCTGTACGACATTTCAGTCGCTACGAGCTGACTGAAGCATCCTGGATAACGAAGCGGACGTATGAAGCAGCGCGCAAATGTCTTCAGCGACGCAACTGCAACAGGAATTTCTTCCACGCCACCTAGAAACTGTTAACCATCGGCTTTGTCTGAATGTGCTTTTACAAACTGCCGACTGTATCGTCTCGGACAAGTGAACAGTCCGCATATTTGATAGTTTTTCCTAATCAAAACAGTGTAGTAAATTCGATTTGAATGCCGTATGCCGACGTGCGCGCGCATTATGAACGTAGTGTGAAGTAGTTCACCCATGAGCCATTAACAGTGGACTCTGTATTAGGTCCTTTAGCCTGATTTACGTAGAGGACACGAACGATTAACTCTTTTTTGTCCGTTTGTATACTGTCTGTCGACCAGACAAGCTTTAACACCTTCACTGTTTCCTCTTTGGGCACTTTTATACAGTGAACGTATTCAGCCCAATTGCTGGACGTTTCACTCAACCACTTACTATATTTTATCATTACTAAATGATGCATGTGAGCCTATGTTCAATGGCCAATTTTTACCGAGATTTCTTTCTCCTGAACATTTTTTGCCCCCCCCCCCCCCCCCCCGCATTACGGTCTTTCTCTCCAATTTCTCTCCAACATGCTCTTCAAAGCAGCTTGTCAGCGATTTAGGCCTGATTCGTGGCTTTTCATTAAAAGGTTTCTCTCTCTCTCTCTGCAACGCGAGCGTTTGACTTTGAAACTACTATGAAGAAATAATGTTACGCTGCAGATGGTTGTTACTAAGTCGCCCGCTTGCCCCTCCCTCCATATCGTCCTTGCCATGTTGTTCGTTCGTATTAAGCAGGAATGAACTATCCCATCCCTGATCTTCTTAAAAATTACCTTTCAAAAGAAACAGTAGATTAAGGAACTATATAATGCTGCCGGAAGTAAATTGAATTGGTATTGCAAAGTTAGAGGAGGGGGGTGGGGGGTCTGGTTAGTCCTCTTGCTCACGGACCATGAAAAACTTGGCTGTTATTTTCACCGAAAGATTTTTCATGGCCATCACGCTTGCCAATTTCCCATGAGCCTCTATAGTTCCTATTTTCAAGCAATAGTGATGAAGATTGCAACAAGGCCCTGTGGATCTCGTTAAGCTGGGATGTGTATTACCGTCTGGCGCTTACCCAGGTTCTGGCTGAAGACAAAACAGGTCTCGCGATTATTTTAAGTAGTCAGCTGAAAATTAGATGAGCATTTTAGCAATGGACAACAAGCTACTATTGAGGAAGTGCGCAGGACGCGCCACCGCTGGTTCAAACTCATCGCCTTTACACAAGCGTCATCTAGTTGTCCGAGAATGACGTGCATTTCGCCCGCCAGGGAGCCCTCATGTGAGAGAGTCTGCTCTGGCCCCAAGAGCCCACACGATGAGTCGAAAGCTTGTGCCATTCGCGGTGAATGGCGCCGCTCTTGTAAGATGTTGGCAAGGCGAATTTCCTAAATGTTACAACCAATCTCCGACGACAGCCCGTTCTGGCAGTTAGAGATATGGCACTAAAAAAATACAGCGCCTTCGGTGACACTGTCCTTGTGAACGCTCGCGCGTACTTACACTCCTGTTCCCGATACTACATACAAATAAGTCCTGAGACACTTGCCTTGCGGCATGCATAAGGATTATGGCAACGACTATCAGCGGAGATTAATAAGTTCTAACATGTGCGACAACGTACTTTCAACGCACTGGTAAGGTTGCACCGTCATTGTGCTGTGTTGTCTTCATTGCGTTCTTGCGCCCTCGTATTTCGGGCTCTGTTTTCGCTGCCGAATGAATATTCACCTACAAGTCCAGCTGGCGGTTGTCGCTCTGGCTTACGAAGGTATATTATTACAAGCATTAGGTGGCTTGACACGAAACCGCGGTGTCGTCCAAAAACTCGCAGCATTACAAAACTCGCGACTGGCCGAAACAGTGTCACGTACTCAAAGGTGCGAAAACGCGAAAAGCGAACCAGCATTATCCAGTACTAGTACTTACATCTGCACCAGCTGCAAAGGAGCCGTATAGTGTTAGAATAGAATTTGAACAAAATTTGAATAGAATTAAAACAGAATAAGCAAGTAGTTGTAATAGAATTAAAACACAATTGTAATGCTTTCGCTTTCCTCACACCAGTTTTTATTTAGGGCAACTGTAGCGTAGTGATCATGAGTGAGGGACTAAAGCCTTCATTCAGCGCACATTTTTTTTTCTATTTTTGGCTCATTCAACACAACGGGCTAGAAAAGCGGAAAGGGGACGGCAGTAAGGCATCTAGCCAGGAGTAATCTCCGGCCTTCGCGATATTGAAGGAGATTTAAGAGAAGTTCTCGCTGAGCTTCATCAGCTCTGGGGAATGTTTTTTGGCAAAGCGAAGGTGGAACACTCTCAGATGAGGTGCGATTCTGTAGCCGAAGTGTTACGTGTCTGGTGTAGTGCCACAACTTACATTGTGAAATAGATGAGCTTTCTCTGCGAGGAAGAAATAGGCTTGGGCAGGGCATGCAATGCGAAGGCAAGATAACCGCTCGTCCTTAAGGGTAAAGGTGTAGGTTCCAAAAGAAAGCAAGCGTAAGGTGGCGTAAATTTAGGTGGCCGATCAGAGTTTGCGCGGATATGGTGGCCGCAGCTGGCACAAGACATCGCTAATTTGAGAGACATGGCAGAGGTCTTTGCCCTGCAGTGGGCGTAGTCAGCCTGATGATGACGGTGATGAATCGCGGTCGTGTCGAAGAGCTTGAAGCTTTGTTCATGTTCTTGCTTTCCTTCCAGTCGGACGGTGTTTAAGTCGTAGAAGCCTTGCAGACGGAAGAACGAAGGCAGGCGAAAAAATCTACCGCAGGTAACGTATTAAGGGATCGCAATCCTCCAATTGCTGGAGTTGAGTTCCTTTCAGATTCAGAAAACTCTCAGGGTAAAAATTTTTACAACAGGGTTTTGGCCATTGTTGATAAGGGAGATGGGTAAAGCTGTAGAGGAGTGCTTTTGCATCCGTCGTCGCGAAAGTAGATAATAGGTGTCTTTCCAGTGCTCACTTATTGTGCTGGAACTTGGAGGCGAAAGAAATAGTTGGAAATAAAATTGAGGATAAAGCATCGAGCTATGAATAGGAAAATGATAAGGTAATGTAACCAAAGAGAGGAAGAGAGCAGATTGGGTCAGGGGATAAAGTGAATAATGTCGTTGACAAAGTTAAGAAGAGGAAAAGTACATGGACCGAGTGTGGACACGACGAAGCATGGTGCATGAATGACGCTTTATTGAAGAAGGCGAGCGGTTATATAGGCAAGCGGTTAGATAACAGAAATGGGGGCTGCTTCTGTCCGGCTAGGCGCGTGTGCATGACTTGCACTACGTCACATCTCCCCTCTCTCTCTTTTTTTTTTTTAATCGTCGAATCAAGTAGAGTTTCAGAACTCAGGCGCCGGGTATCTTCGTGGTGGTTGGCGCTTCCGTTCACTCCTGCGGAGTTGTGTAGATTCGGATGTCCCTGTAGTGTCTGGGACTCCCACAGCTGGCAGCGGCGCGGGAGTCTTGTGGTCTGGAGACGAGGGAGGAGGAGCCGGATTGAGGTGTTCTCTTGTGCGCTGAAACTGTTGACCCTCTTCCGTTTTGACGATGTAGGCACGAGGAGTCTCAGCCCGCTGTACGACCGTGACAGGGGACCATGATCTTGAGGGCACATTGTACATAGTTGCGGTCGAGCCAGTGCGAAGCTCTGGAAGAGGCCGTGTACCTCTGTTGTAGAAGCAGCGTTGCTTGCTCCTGATGTCTTCTAGCCTTCGTCGCACGGTCTTGGGTGGCACTGTTTGTGGCTGTAGGTGGCTAGTTGGTACAGGAAGCAGCGTTCTTGTCTGTCGGCCCATGAGCCTCTGCACAGGGGACTTCAGAGAAGAGTCCCGAGGTGAATTTCGACACTCAAGCAATGCGGCACAAAACTCAGTGCTACCGAAACGGAACCGCCTTAACAGCTTCTTAGCTTCCTGTACTGCTCTTTCTGCCATTCCATTCGAGCGGGGATAGTACGGACTAGACCGGACGTGTTGCAGGCCAATCTTATCGGCGTAATCCTTGAACTGTTGGCTACTGAAGGGTGGTCCGTTGTCTGTGCAAAGTCGCCTTGGGAAGCCATGTGTTGCGAAGATGTCATTGCATGCTGCAATAACCTTGTTGGCTGACGGCGCTTGCACAAGCCTGATTTCAAAAAAGAAAGAGTAGAAGTCAACAACGACTAAGTACTCGGCACCGTTGTGATGACAAATATCAGCTCCTACTGACTCCCAGGGCAGAGTTGGTATCTCGTGACTTAACAGCGGTAGTCGCGCATTTCTTGATTTGTACTTTTGGCATGTTTGACAGCGTTGAGCGACTTCCTCAATATCGCTGTTTATACTTGGCCAGAAGACAACGGTTCGGGCGCGTGCCTTCATTTTTTCTGCTCCTGTGTGCGCGGCATGAAGAGAAGCCAGTACCTCACTGCGCAGTCTGGCAGGAATGATAAGGCGATTGCTCCGGAACACAAGGCCGGAATCAGTATGCAGCTCGTCGCGGAAGCTCCAGTAGCTGCGTAGCTCGGTAGGGACGTCAGCCTTGTCAATGGGCCACGCTGTGCTTGCATACTGGCGAAGTTTCACCATGCTTGGGTCACGGTCCGTCTCCCGCAGAACTTGCTCCAGGCGCCTGTCTGAAGCTTGAAGACAAGCGATAGTGTTAACGTGGAAATGCGCGCAATGTTCTACGAGCTGTGCTTTATTAGGAAAACGTGATAACGCGTCAGCGATGAACAGTTGTTTTCCCGGAGTATACTTGACGTTTATATGGTATTTTTGTAGGTTTAGACGCATACGCTGCAGGCGGAGAGGGCACTGGCATAATGGCTTCTTGAAAATCATTTCGAGCGGCTTGTGATCAGATTCCACAATGACTTCTGGCTGCCCGAAAATGTAGTCCTTGAATTTTTCACAGGCGTGGACGATTGCTAGCATCTCTTTCTCTATCTGCGCGTACCTTTGCTGTGCTTCTGTCAGCGAGCGAGATGAGTAAGCTAAGGGGTGTCCATCCTGCATTATCACAGCGCCAATTCCGTTTTGGCTGGCGTCTACAGATAGGGTGATTGGTTTGCCCTTCTGGTAATATGCCAATATGGGAGCCGTTGCTAGTGCTTCGCGCAGTGCTTCAAAGCTTTTTTGATGTCTGTCTTCCCAAACCCATGCAGCATTCTTTTTTAAAAGTTCTCGGAGCGATGCTGTGAGCGTTGACATATTAGGAATGAAGCGGGAAACGAAGTTCACCATACCCAAGAATGTCTGTAGCTCTTTCCGGTTGCAAGGGGCCTGCACGTGGAAAATATCTTCCAGTCTCCCTGGATCCAGGCTCAACCCGTCGCGCGTCAACACGTGGCCTAGGTACTTGACGGATTCCTGCAAGAAGTTACACTTTGTTTTGTTCAATTTCAAGTTGTGCTCCTGACATCTTGTCAGCACATTGACAAGATTTGCGTCATGCTCTTCTTTAGTGCGACCCCAGACTAGAATGTCGTCCATTACGACTGCTGTGCCAGTGAGACCTTCTAATACTTTGTGCATGGCGCGCTGAAATATTTCGGGAGCCGAAGAAATGCCGAAAGGCATACGTAGGAACCTGTAACGACCGTACGGAGTGCTCATTGTGCAAATTCTGGAGCTTTCCTCATCCAGTTTTATCTGCCAAAATCCCGTAGCGGCATCCAAAGTCGAAAAGTATTGTGCTCCACACAGAGACGGTGCAATGTCTTCTAGCGTTGGCATAGGATAATGTTCCCTCAGCAGCGCTTTGTTCAAATCAGATGGATCGAGACATATGCGTACCTTGTCGTTCTTTATGACGGTAACCATGTGGCTGGACCACTCGGTTGGCTCGGTCACCTTGGAAACTACTCCGGCTGCTTCCATGCGGTCCAGTTCCGCTTTTACTCTGTCCTCGAGTGCGAACGGAATCCGGCGTGCTGCTTTGACCACTCCTTGGGAACCTGGCTTGAGCTTCAAGTGGTAGACGACACCCTTGAGCTCGCCTAATCCGGAGAAGACGTCTTCATACGGCTTGACTACGTCATACAGCTCTTGGTGCTCCAGTGAAGAAATTCGGCGAATCAAGCCTAGCTTCTCGGCAACTGAGCCGCTAAGAGTCACGGGTATGTCGTCTTCCATTACGAAGAATGTCGTTTCAAATGTTCCCTCGGGTCCGGTCACATGAAGGTGACTACGTTTCGTTGCTTTTTTCTGAAAGCCAAAAAATGTGTTCAGCACGACAGCGCAGTTTTCGGGTTGCTTTTGAGTTATCTTCTGCAGCTGGCTGCGTGATATGACCGAGCAATTGGCTCCTGTATCAAGCTTGCAGGCAACGGGCGTTTCTTCTATTTTCACGATTGCAGTCCAGCGGTCGTCTTTCTTGCTGCTTGGCGATAAAGTTTGCAACCAGAAATTATCTGCCTGTCCGTCTGAATTCGCTTCCAGTGACGCCACTTTTTGCTCTTTCACGCAGAGGTTAGCGCTCTTCGTTTTGCACGCAGCTGCAAAATGATTTCTTTTGCCACATTTTAAGCACGTGCGTCCCTTTGCAGGGCATGTTTCACTGTTGTGAACACGAGCACATTTGTTACAGCGACTTTTCATTTGGAGGACCGCATTGACGTCCACTTCACAGTTCTTGCTGGAGTGTATTTCTTCACTTTGCTCTTTGCCGTGTTCCCGAGCTCGACACATTTCAACAGTTTTGGCCAAGGAAGCATTTTCAGAAAGAAGCGTTTCTTGAAGCTTCTTGTCTCTCATTCCCAGAATGATTCTGCTTCTTAGCATGCGTTCTTCCAGCTCACCGAATTCACAGCTTTTTGCTAGTACACGCAGCTCCGTTAACCAATCGTTAAAATGTTCGTCTTCCTTCTGGTCACGCTTTCCAAATCGAAACTCGTGATAAGCTAGGTTTAGTGCTGGTTTGTAGAACGCTTCAAACTTTCGCTTCAGTACAGCAATGTCGCTTTTATCCTCTCCAGCATCAAATACGAAAGTGCTGTACGTTTTGCGTGCGTCTTCTCCAATACTGATGAGAAAAGTGGCTGCCTGTACCTCTTTCGGTTGTTGGTCCAGGTAGGTTGCAGTTGAGAAGAGCTCGAACTCTTGCTTCCATGCTTCCCAGCTATGCCAGACATCTCCCGTTGTATCCAGGGCCTTCGGTGGTGGCAGCAGCGAAGTGACGGGGGCGGCAGGCTGGGCGCGGTGCTGCTTGGCGTCTGTCATGGCTCTGGTCCGATGAAATTACCCGGGCCTCCCGGATTGCCGTGCTTCTGCCGTCGGTTACGTTGCCCGGTTGCGTTGCGCGATCGCTAACCGGCCACTTCTGACACCATGTGGACACGACGAAGCATGGTGCATGAATGACGCTTTATTGAAGAAGGCGAGCGGTTATATAGGCAAGCGGTTAGATAACAGAAATGGGGGCTGCTTCTGTCCGGCTAGGCGCGTGTGCATGACTTGCACTACGTCACACCGAGCACGTAATGCAGAAATCCGAGAAGAGGTATTCAATTAAGCGGCATTCACAAGGGTGATGATCACGTACGTGCATCACGTGACAGAAACGCTATGCTTTTATGCTTTCCAGAGGCGGATCGGTTCTAAGAGGGTGCACATAAATAGTCGATTAAAAAATGCGCCGTATACAGATTTGCAGGTAATGTAGGAGGACATTTTCATTCATTGAGGAGATTGCAGCGAAAGAATAACTCGTTACTTACAAGCCGAAGCTTGAAATGCGTTGGCGAACACTGGCAGGACTACGAGAGTTAGACACGAGGAGAGCATGTCGAAGGGTGCTTGACAACGATGTCAAAATCAGAGGGCCTTTCACATTTCGTGGCCGCATTCTCTCCGTCATATATACCATACAAACACATGTTGTGGGATACCGACATAAATCAACTCAGGCTGCATTTCCTGCACAAAGAAAACCAGCTGTGTGTAATTCTCTATGTATCTAGAACCATGTCACTCGATAAGAGAGTTTGAAGCTGCTCATGTTTTATATATTATTAACACGTTTGTGAAGTGCGGCCACTTACAGTGGAAAAAAGGAGGTTAACTTTGTGTGGGAAACGAAGGCGTTGGTAAGCAGTCTAAGCAGAACTATCCGCTTAGGTCTAGGATAAGTAAAGGGCATATAAAGGAGGGTGCTTGTCGGCAATGGCAAAATTATGTCGGCAATGGCACCACCACCACTTTATTTGTGGTGGTGGTGCGGTGCATATGATATCGTCTATGAAACGTGAAAGAAGATGAAAGTATCAACAAAAGCGGTCAATTATGGGCCACTCCTGTCCATAATGCAATAAAAGAACTCAAAAACAATTTGAAGCGATGAGTGGAGCAAAATTGCGTGAAGTATACAGTAAAAATGTACAAAGTCCAATTTGAGGGGAAAAGAGGCTGTCAATTCTCCACTTTGTAAACACGCAAACGGAACCCTAAAGAATATCTTGCGGCACAGCCTCTGCACTAAGAAACATGGTCGCACTTTATGTCATGATTCTGTCGCACCCTAGAGACTTGGCTTGACTCGCCCCTAGGGAAACTGATTTATTCATAGCAGGTAATGAAGTGATGATCGGCGAGTCAGGAATGAGAATCTGAACAGCTTCTACGAGTACATATTTTTTTTTGTCAGCAACCGCAAAGTAGTCACTACACTTTTTCCTTCGCAGACGATTCCCTCGCGACCACGGTCCACTTGGCTTGCACGCAACACTTGGCGCCACTTTTCAGCTTTGCTTTTTGTGGCGCAGTTGCAAACTGGCACACTCTTGCTCTTCAACACAGAGCAAAACTGCATATGTAGTCACCATCGTCTTCAACGCCGTCGTCATCCTTCGCCCGTTTGTTCCACACCGTTGTAAGGTTTCTGGCGACAGCCGGTGGTCTGATTCAGCTGCGTATTCAGCCCGGACACCTGCAACCGGGGTCACTGCACGGCGATAGGCATCTTGGTTCGCACGGCCGGTCCTCGCGTGGTTTATTGGATTCGAGACGGAGGATTCCACTGCCGTTTGAAAACCTTGTTCCCGGAAGATCGACCGTGCGGCACGGAGGCAGTTAGCGACCGCCAGAACCGAGCAGGGGTGACTCACCCCCTCAACTGTGCCTGCTCGTCGGCGCCTCGCCCATTCGGACTTCCCGGAAGACGTGTCCGACTTCCCAGCGTGAGAACTGTCATTCGGACGCGAAGACAACGCTCTCTCTGGTGGGGGCGATTGTCCAGCGGCACCCTCTCTCTCCGGCGATGCATGTGACGGGGGCGTGTCCCTATGTGTGTGTGTACGACAACGCAAGCTAGGCCACGCCCAACCTGGCGAAGACCTCCTCGAACCTGGGCAATCCTAGGGACCGGAACCTTTTTAAACCGGACGACGAGTGCCGTGAGGGAGGAATCCTCGATCATCCTCAGATCTTCTCAGATCCTCCGACCTTCCACCATCACCCTCCAATGGGTTCCAAAATCTTGTAAAATATGTAAAATAAACCCCCTGTACAGTTTCCTTCATAACCAAGTCCGACAACGTCATTCGGAGATGGGACCTGCGGCGCTGAGTCAGCTCACTCAAGGACCCCTCGTCCCCAACATCGTCTAATGCCCGGTGGCGTGGTTCTGGAAGACTGCAATCGAGTCATACAATTGAGCAGCTGTAGGTAACGTCTTGTAGATAGAGGGTGCTGCGCAAGTATGGCGTTAGTTGGGAATGCGATTTCGGGCGAAAGTGGAGAAAATCAGTTGGGCCTGGAGAAAAAGCTGAGAGCTGTTTTCAGATTAGCATTACGTGCTCAGGGCAAAAATACAACCGAGGCAGTGCAGTAGAATAAGGGCTGGGCATCGTCTGAGCCCGTGAAGCACAAAGTAAAACATTGTACAAAGGGAACTCGACGAAACGAGAAGGGCTGGTAAAGTTTTCAAGTACGTGAACACAAAGGCAACTGATTCGCCGGGGCGCAAAAGGATTAGAATAGCAACCACTTTGTGCGCATACACAGGTTTGGACGACTACAGCGCGGTCAATACACGGAAAAGAAAGGTTGACACAAACACAGGCGCTGTTGTCGTCAATATGTGTAACCAACAAGCCAGCCACTACATATTAGGCAGAAACTGAACTGGGAAATAAAGAAATTCAAACACTGGGTAAAAAAGAATAAGGGCGAACGGTGGATTAATAATACAAAAGGCGGTCTATGGACCGGTACAGATATTGGAAAATTGAAAAAGTAAGAAATCATTCTATGAATATTCAAGTGCAGCGCCGGACTCTTTGAAGCGAGGTCAGGGTGCCTTAGAAGAGAAATCCACAAAAAGAAATTTAACCAATAAAATGACAGTTAAGATTGGAGATTCTTCGGGCTCCACCAAAGATGCCCCACCGTCCGAGACGGTATAACAGACATCAGGGAACACTTGACTTGAGGGAAGGTAAACTGAAGCTTTATACAGGAGTTTACATATTTACAACAGACTGAGCAGCGACCAGAACAACATTGTACTGGCTAAGGGAAAACTTTCCCTCTTTGGCATCGCCGAAGATGCAAGGGATCTATATCTAGCTCAATACAATGTTCCAGGCTCCGCGGCCCGGTTTTAATGACCTAGGATACTGGCACGCATTTTGCATCACTAAATGACCATAAACTCAACATATGATTGTTTCCTTGGTAGGACTTCCACTTTCCGCAAGGTTCACAACCCTCTCCTTAAAATACACAGTGCGAAAAGGACATCAATATTGCAAGAAAACACATAAAATACATCAAAAACACTCCCACGTGTCGCCGGCTTCCTGAAGACTCGTGACCTTGGCGGCTCCCACCTTTAGGGCAATTATCGGCCTCAAACGAGCCGCTGCCGCCGCGAGTAACGAACGGAAGCGCTGAACCTCGTTCCCACGCTGCTCGTCTTCACAACGACTGTTGACCGGCATCCCCTGAAATCAGAGAAGTGGCGAAAACCCTCTCGTTGTGTATGGCGGCATTCCTTTTGTCCGGCTGCGTTTCGTTAGGCCAGCTCTTTTCCAGAGAGCTGTTGACGTACAACGTCCTCGGGCGTTGGAGCCAATAGAGAGCCTGCTAGCCGCGTCGTTGAAGACATTACATCACGCTTAATTGCTTATGGCGGCTTCAGCGGGGTAACCGCCATTCTTGGCGCCTCTGGCACGAAGCAACTCCGTGGAGGGCAATTAGCAAACCGTGCAACCCTACCCGCGTCTCCGCGCGCAGCCGCATCTTTCCCGCACGCGGGACCTCAGGCGGTTCAGGGAAAAAGTGCCTCCATCCTTCCCCTTAACTCTTTCGCGGCCTTGGCGGGTCAACGTCTGCCTGCCTCCCCGTTTTTCGCTTTTTCGCTTCTTGCCTACACACACGACGAGGGTTAACGAGGAGGTCGCCGCTTCAGGGCGCCGGGACAGCAACAAAAGGACGAACGCTCCTGACATCGCCGCGGGCAAAATAATGCAGATGCGGAGTGTGGTAAATCGGTAGAAACAATTCAACGTGTTTTATTACAATGCAGCACTATCCATTAACATGTCGACTGTAATGAATGGCCTGTTAAGTCGGCGGAAGAGCTGAAAAGTACGGCATATGGTGACAGCAAGAACACCAGTGCATTTCCACGGAAGCCAGCGGATCGCAACCAAGGCCTGGAAAACAACACGCCTCAACGGCTGCCGCGCTTTGGAATGTGTGGACGGGACGCCTGTTTGCGTCGTTCCCCGAACCCGTAAGCGGCGGACGCTACCGCGGGTGACCCAACGGACCCCGGGGCGGCGGGGAAAGAGTGATGGACAGCATCGCCGGCTTCGCTTGGAGGTCGGTTTACTGTTACGTCCTTTCAGCGGAGCCGACACGCCGCAGAGGAGGCGCACTCAAGAACGGCGGTGAAACGGACCGACATGCCAGGAAGACCGTGGTTGCCTGCGGACTGCTGGTTGTGTTTGTTTTACGCGGTGATATACGTGCTCGCATCTGGGAGGCGGGTCTCCGTGGCGCCGAGTGGATATGTGCTCGTTGATTGGTCCGCGCCAATTCCCTTACTAGGGACCTGGGGAAATAGAGAGGGGTTAAAAAAAGCCATGGTTCAGGACCTGAGAGCATTCTTCTGAATCTCGCTAAGATTGCAACATGTAAGACGTAAATAAATTCGTTCTGTTACGAGAGCTCCTCTTCTCCGTGGTCTTTCAACGCCGAGCCGGTCTTCACTACCTTCGGCTCCGGCCCTACATCCGGAGTCGCGACAACTGGTGGCAGCGCGGTGGGATCGAGCCTGGCTGACCGACGGAGGACAGCACGCCGAGATCGCAGACTGGCAGTTGCGGACGGGTGAGTGTTGGCATTGCTTTTAGGGTACCAGGCTGATAAGATAGAGGTGTAATCTTTTCCCTGGCAAGGCCAGCCGCAGAAGCGTGATTTAAAGTACTTCTGGGTGGAGGCCACTGCATTGTCACACTGCTTGCTGTCAGTCATGGATTTGAAGCGGCTGCTCAAGACTCAGCTCGTGAGTCTGAGTGAGGAGTTAGGAGTGAAGATTAGCCCTGAGATGACAAAAGCAGAGATCATCGTGGCTATAGAATCTTCTGATGCCGAGAGTGGGCAAGTAGAGGAAGCATGGAATGAGATTCAGAGATGCCAAGCGGTTGAGCGAAAGCAACTAGAGCTGGAAGTGGAGAAACTTCGCCTAGAGGTTGAGCTCGAAAAGACGAGTGGTGTTCGAGGAGTAGAGGAAGTGGCACGAAAAGATCTTTACGATCTATCGAAACTATTGCAGCCCTTCACGATTGGGCAGGATATAGGCCTCTATCTCGTTAACTTCGAAAGAGCTTGCGAAAAAGCACAGTTCAGTCGCAGCTCTTGGCCGCGACGTTTGTTGGGCTTGCTGCCCTGCGAGGCGGCGGATGTCATCGCCAGACTCTCTGCAGAGGACTCTGACGATTACGATAAAGTGAAAGAAAGCCTTCTCAAGAGATTTCGTCTATCGGCAGAGGCTTTCAGGCAAAGGTTTCGGAGCCTTACAAGAAAGCAAGGTGCCAGTTACGCAGAGTTTGCCTATGAGTTGAAGGCAAATCTGGTGGAATGGATGAAAGGCGCCAAAGCTAATGATGAGTTCAGTAAGGCTCTAGAAATAATCGCTATAGAGCAGTTTCTGTCCAAAGTGCCTGAGTCGATGAAAATTTGGATTCAGGACAGGGCGACAGTCAGCTCGGTGCAGGCAGCGGCCGAACTGGCGGACGAGTATGTCTCTCGCCGAGGAGTACGAGAGGAAGTTTTTTCCGCCAGGTCGGTTGAGAGAGGAAAGAGCGGGACAGAGCGCCAATGGAAAGGGGTACCTAAACCCAAGAGTGGGACATCGGAGGCTAATTTAAAGCCTACAAAGGTTGACAGGTCTGAAAGAGAAACGGAAAGAAAGGAGGTGGATGACCGCTCAAAGAGAAAAATTTTTGAAGCGCGCAAGCCGCCCACTTGCTATAACTGTCAGGAAACTGGGCATATCGCTGCAGGATGTCGCAAACCTAAAGTAGCATTTGCTTACGCATGCGATTCAGCGACTAACGACCAGCTTCTGAGACCATATTTATTGGATCTCATTGTGAACGGCAAGAAATGTCGGGTGCTCAGGGACAGTGGAGCAACGATTGACCTGGTGCATCCGGACTACATTGAGCAAACCCAATACAACGGCAAATGTGCATGGATCAAGCCTATACTGGAGGAAGCAAGCGTTTGCCTTCCAGTTGCTGACGTGATCATAAGCGGGCCGTTCGGTGAGGTTCACACGGAGGCAGCAGTTTCCAACAAGCTACCACCCCAGTATCCTTACTTGCTCTCGAACCGAACTGATCGACTTCTAAAGGATGAAGGGAAAACCTTGACAGGAGTTGTTCAAGCTCTCACAAGAGCTAAGGCGCGTGCTCTAGCGGCTAAGTTAGAGACGGCAGAGCCGAACTCAGGGGAGGGGCTGCGCACACGTGACACGGGTACACAGCCTCAGACAGCGCAGAAGCGCGGACAGAAAGAGATAGAAGATGAGGAATCAAACAGAGATAATACCGAAATGTCAGAGCAACCGTTCGCTACGAACTCGGATGAAGAGGGGACTGAAATGGAAGGAGCTAATCAAGGCAAGCCAGGGCAATCAGGAAGGGAAGGATTGGATTGTGAAGGGCTGTTCGCTCTTCCATCATCAGATTCACTAGACCGAATTCTAGGAAAGGTGACCAGAGACGCTCTGATTAAGGAGCAAGAAGAAGATCAGACTCTCAAGCATGTGTGGGATACGGCTAAGGAAGGAATCGCTCGTAAGAATGTGAGATTTTCTGTGAAAAACGGAATATTGTATCGCCACTACAGATGTGCAAAAGGGCGCGTCCTTGATCAGCTGGTAGTGCCGGCCAAGTATCGAACTGACATTTTGTCGCTTTGTCACGGAGCAGGTTGGTCGGGACATTTAGGGGTCCGTAAGACGAAAAACCGCCTGCTATCTGAATTTTATTGGCCGGGTTGCTTCAAGGACGTCGAAAACTACATCAGGGCATGCGACACTTGCCAGAGAGTGGGGAAACCACACGAGAAGTCCAAGGCACCGCTAAAACTGGTACCGCTAATATCGGAGCCCTTTCGCCGGCTGGTGATAGACATCGTGGGACCGCTCCCAATAACAAAAGCAGGGCACCGATACTTGCTGACTGCGGTTTGTCCCGCCACGAAGTTCCCGGAGGCTATTCCCATCAAAGAACAGAGCTCAGTGGAAGTAGTCAACGCACTCCTATCCATCTTCGCAAGAGTAGGATTTCCGCAGGAAATTCAGTGCGACCAGGGCACCATGTTCACGAGTGTTCTAACTTGCGGCTTTCTGGAGAGGTGCGGGGTGAAACTAATTCATAGCTCTGTATATCACCCGCAGTCGAACAGCGTTGAACGGTGCCACTCCGTAATGAAGCGCATACTGAGAGCGCTGATTTTTGAAAAGAAACGCCAGTGGGATGAATGTGTCCCTGCTATGCTATTTGCTTTGCGGACAGTCACTCATGAGGCGACCGGATTCAGTCCGGCAGAGCTCGTGTACGGGCGGGCCTTACGCTCCCCTTTACGCTTGCTAAGGGAATCTTGGGAGTCAAAAGACACAGACCCGACTGTAGTCGAATATATATTGGACTTGTTAGGCAGGCTGCGCCGATGCCGGGAAATCGCAGAAGCTAACATGAAGGAGGCTCAGACTAGGGCTAAAAGTTATTACGACCGGAATGCGAAGTTGCGGTCGTATCAGGAAGGAGATCAGGTCCTTGTTCTGAGGCCATCCCGTAAGAATAAGCTCGAGGTTCAATGGGAAGGACCATTTAGAGTTGTAAAGAAACTTTCGGACACTAATTACGCCATTGAGCGGAAAGGAAAGCGCCGAGATATCATGATATATCACCACAACCTCATGAAACGCTATGTGGACGAGGTTCAGACAGTCAATATGGCTCTTAACGCCAGTGAGGAACTAACGACGGACATTCCTCAGCTGGATGGTCCTGCCCAAAGCATTGACGCTGATGCCGTTATGGAAGTGGCAGCTCCTGCTGAGGGACTGACCGAAACGCAATGGGCTGACTTGCACAGTTTAATCTCGGAGTACGACGGCCTTTTTTCGGCGACACCTGGGAGGACAGCTCTCATTGCTCATGACATAGAGCTAACGTCCGACGTTCCAGTTAAGTTGCGGCCTTACAGAATGGCTCCGCGTCAGCAGGAAATGCTAAAGAAGGAGGTGGAGCGTATGCTTGAACTGGGAGTTATCGAACCGTGCGAAAGCGCCTACGCGTCTCCTATGATACTTGTGGAAGTTCCGGGAAGGGACCCTCGTCCTTGCATAGATTATCGGAAGCTTAATGCCATAACGAAAGATCAGACGTACCCGATCCCAAACGTAGAAGAGCGGGTGGAGAGAGTTAGTACTGCGAACTATGTATCCACTTTGGACTTAGTTCGGGGGTACTGGCAAGTACCTATGACCGAACGGGCTAGCCAGTATGCCGCATTTACCACACCTGCGGGCACCTTTAGACCCCTTGCTTTAAGTTTCGGCCTAAAGAATGCACCATTTTGCTTCTCAAGGCTCATGGACCGAGTTCTAAAAGGCGCAGAGAGTTACGCTCTCCCCTACTTGGATGATATAGCTATATTTTCAGCTACATGGGACGAGCATCTTTCTCACCTGAAAGACATTTTCGACCGCTTGAAGAGGGCAGGGCTAACGGTGAAACCCGCGAAGTGCCAACTCGCACGAGCCGAAGTGAGATATTTGGGACACGTAGTGGGGCAAGGAAAGAGGAGACCAGATGACTTGAAAGTCGAGGCAGTAGCTGAATTTCCTCAGCCGCAAAACAAGTCCGGAATAAGAGCATTCCTGGGGCTTACGGGATATTATCAAAGATACATACCCCGCTACTCTGAACTCGCCGCTCCCTTGACAGACGCGCTGCGAAAAAACGCGCCAGAGAGAGTGAGTTGGAGCCAGGAAATGGACAGGGCTTTTCGGGCGCTCAAGGAAGCGCTGTCCAGCACCCCTGTACTGCGTGCTCCGAGATATGACCGACCCTTTATCGTTCAATGCGACGCAAGCAACCGAGGGTTAGGAGTGATCCTTTGTCAGGAAGACGAAAACGGCGATGAACATCCGGTGCTCTTCGCGAGTAGGAAGCTCACGGCGAGAGAAGAGGCCTATAGCGCATGCGAAAAAGAGTGTGCATGCCTGGTTTGGGCATCCCAAAAGCTTGCCTGCTACCTCTACGGAACCCCATTCGTCTTTGTGACAGACCACTGCCCGCTCACATGGCTATCTCAAATGTCAGGCAAAAACCCTCGACTTCTAAGATGGAGCCTTGCACTTCAAGATTTGTGCTTTAATGTGAGGTATAGAAAAGGAAAGGCAAACGCGAACGCCGATGGCTTGAGCCGTGCCTACTGATTCCTAATCTGCCTACGCTGAATATGGGAAAATTCTTTATATCTCATAATTGTTAGTGTTGTATGTTGTTGCACTTAAGTTTTGAGGAGCCTACGTGTCTGAGTGAATATTTTCTTTTGTAGCGATAAGACAGCAGTAGTGTGACAATGATCGAGAATACAATATCGGGCACGAACTTTCTTATCATGCAACAATAGCCTGGTTGCCTGAAAGCTTTTGCTGGCGCTTGCTTGTTCTGTGGCGCCCGCTTTTGCAATTTATGAGCGGCCACCACTTGAAGGAGTATACAGATCTCTTACGTCGAGCAGCTGACACTCCTCGCCGTCCGAGATCTTCCCGTCGGCGGAGGAGCTGTAATGAATGGCCTGTTAAGTCGGCGGAAGAGCTGAAAAGTACGGCATATGGTGACAGCAAGAACACCAGTGCATTTCCACGGAAGCCAGCGGATCGCAACCAAGGCCTGGAAAACAACACGCCTCAACGGCTGCCGCGCTTTGGAATGTGTGGACGGGACGCCTGTTTGCGTCGTTCCCCGAACCCGTAAGCGGCGGACGCTACCGCGGGTGACCCAACGGACCCCGGGGCGGCGGGGAAAGAGTGATGGACAGCATCGCCGGCTTCGCTTGGAGGTCGGTTTACTGTTACGTCCTTTCAGCGGAGCCGACACGCCGCAGAGGAGGCGCACTCAAGAACGGCGGTGAAACGGACCGACATGCCAGGAAGACCGTGGTTGCCTGCGGACTGCTGGTTGTGTTTGTTTTACGCGGTGATATACGTGCTCGCATCTGGGAGGCGGGTCTCCGTGGCGCCGAGTGGATATGTGCTCGTTGATTGGTCCGCGCCAATTCCCTTACTAGGGACCTGGGGAAATAGAGAGGGGTTAAAAAAAGCCATGGTTCAGGACCTGAGAGCATTCTTCTGAATCTCGCTAAGATTGCAACATGTAAGACGTAAATAAATTCGTTCTGTTACGAGAGCTCCTCTTCTCCGTGGTCTTTCAACGCCGAGCCGGTCTTCACTACCTTCGGCTCCGGCCCTACATCCGGAGTCGCGACACGACATAAGCACAGTCAGCTTCGCTGAGGCCTTAGATCTGATGTGAGCGAATCTGTGGTAGAAATCATTAATATAATTAGCAATATTCTGTTTTACTCCTAGATTACCCCACTCCAGGAATACATGTCAGCTGTTCAATGTTTTGATCGCATCCATAAAAAACCAACAAACAAGAAAGGCTGTGAACAATGAAACCTTTAAGCGCTTTTATTAACGCGACAGCATTAAGGAGGCAGCGTGGTGCAAAAGCCAGCGTGGTCGTCAGCGTCATTGACTGTGAGCGAAAAATCACCAAAAGTACAACTCGGGTGAGTCACATCGTTCACGTAACCTTGTGACGTCATAATAACCTGTCCACCGGAGTGTGAGCAAACTGCCGTCTGTGGTAGGTGTCAGTCGAGTGAATGACTGTTCGAGAGAGGCTGCTCGTGAATAGCAACCTGGATCACACAAGCCCGACTAGTGGGAGCACCTGCCACCACATGGTAGTGGCGCATGGCTCAACCACAGCACCACTGCGTCATGAATCCTATCAGGACTGCCACGTATCTATGAATGGAAAGTAGAAAATGACCATTTCTGCATATATGAACATTAACCCATTAAAGCACACTGTCCCGTCTTACCTTCAAGGCGCAGCTTAAACGTGCAGCCGTTGTCCTTTGTTGTTCTCTTCGTTGCGTCATTCCTAAGCACCCAGCGATGACGTAGCGTTTACGACATATCCACTTAGAATCATCGACTATACCGGCGAATCAGCGCAAGCATATTTTTTTATTTCATTAATATCATGTGCTTCAGGTGAGGTCGATGTGGCGGAATCAAGTAACGGGGACGTTACTGTTATAATTTGCATATTTATAAATCTTTTATGCACACGACGGACCACCCAGATGCGAAGGATCTATCACACTTACATAGGGTAACGCGGGCGCTACAAGTACATATCACCGCGAAGAAAAGCGCGTGTAAGGCAGGCTACGAACGTGTGCTCGAAAAAACAGAACACAACACAAAAAACACTGCGCGTTCTAGAAATCTGGGGGACAATTAACTACTTGGCTTTCACTTTGCATGTCTCTTCGCAGACATGGATATGGACGGAGAAGACACACGGCGTCTCCTTTCAACCAAGTCGAACGAACGTGCCTCGGTGGCCTAGGTGTAGCGTGTCCGGACCGGGATCTAAGGGGCGCGCGATCGATTCGCGCCCTCACCCCAATTCTCTTTTCAGTGAAATAAATTTTTTTTGCATTCTCACATGTCATAATGGCGTTCGAGACAAGTTCCTACCTTATCATCATCAGCCTGACTACGCCAACTGCAAGACAAAGGCCTCCTCTATATCCCTCCACTTATCCCTTTCCTGTGCCAATCTGGGCCTCCCTATCCCATAAAACCTCTTAATCTCGTACGCCGACCTAAGTTCCTGCCGCCTCTTGCGACCTTTGCCTCCCTTTGGAGTCCAGTCCGTTAGCCTTAAAGAGCATCGGCTATTTTGCCTTCGCAGTATGTGCCCTGCCAAGCCCCTTTCTCCTTGACTCCGACCAGGATGTCATTAACTCACGTTGTTCCTCAGACCCACTGGGCTCCCTTCCTGTTTTTTAACATTACACGCATCATTCTAATTCTATGGTTTAAAAGGATACGCTGTTCTGTTATGAATATAAACGAACCGGGAAATCAACATACCAGGGACATCCGACAAGTCATGGACTCCAAACGAACACACGGATAGACATTTGGATATGTACATCACTGCCGTTCAAAAGGATATCCTATCATCGTATTCAAAACCAAAACCAAGAGCGGTCAACAACAACCTCTCGTCCGAAGAACGCCAGGCCCTTAACTCTTTAAGTCGGCGGTCCGACATCATCATCAAGCCTGCGGACAAAGGTGGCGCGATCGTCGTTATGCACAAGACCGAATACTTAAAGGAAGGTTTCCGACAATTGGAAAATAAACAATTTTACACCGAACTCACCAGCGACCCCACAGAAGACTTCGAAGTAAAAATTAACAGTGAGATAAAATCTCTCCTCCAAAAACAAAAGATATCCCAGGACATGTTTAAAGCAATGAAGCCGGTCAAACCAGTCCCTGGGCGGTTCCACCTCCTCCCGAAAATTCACAAACTAAACCGTCCCGGTCATCCCATTGTCTCAAGTAATGGCACACTCACCGAAAAAATTTCTGGCGTTCTCGACTTTTTACTCAAGGACATTATACCAACTATCCCCGCCTACGTTCAAGACACTAATAACTTTATATATACAAATATCCCGCACTCAGACGGCATACGCGCGGCGGTGGATGCATACCTGCGGACGGATCCTCCGGTTCACCTGGATGGGGAAACTCTCGCAACTATTCTGGGTTTAGTACTCAATTACAACCACTTTGAATTTGAGGGAAGGCACTTTCTTCAGGTGAACGGTACGGCGATGGGGACCAGGATGGCACCTGCCTATGCCAATATATTCATGGCGGATCTCGAAACACAATTTCTGGACACTCAACCTTCGAAGCCACTCCTGTACAAGCGTTTTCTGGACGATATCTTCCTCATCTGGCCTCACGATGAAGCTAGCCTATTAACATTTATAGGGAACTACAACAAATTTCACCCATCGATATCGTTCACCCACAGCATCTCCAAAACATCTATAAACTTCTTGGACGTGACAATACAGAAAAAAGGAAACGTACTTAAGACAACGCTCTACAGAAAGCCCACCGACCGCCCGCAGTATCTACATTTTAAGAGCAGCCACCCGCACCACTGCAAGACGAGCATACCTTACTCTCAGGCTCATAGATATCGACGGACATGCTCTGAGCTCGATGACTTTGACCGCCATGCTGAACAACTGAAGACAAATCTCTTACTGAAAAAAATATCCCGCTTCCATCGTGGAAGACGCTATTTGGAAAGCTCGCGGTCTAGACAGAAATAAAATACTGTGCCCCCAAAACTTCCAGCAAGGTGAAAGGCAAACCAACCTCGTTCTCACACATTCATCAAACATGCCACGCGTGAAAAAAATCCTCTCAAAACATTTTAACATTATCCAGCAAAGCAGTCACCTGTCCCGCATTTTTAAGCAGCCACCAAGAGCGGTATACCGGCGCAGCAAGAACCTCAAGGACATTTTAGTTAAATCCAGAACATCGCCCAATGCTAACCCAAACCCCGGGTGTCAACCCTGCCGAAAACCACGCTGCAAGGTTTGCTGTCACATTGCTGTCACATGCTGACAACAGGAATTGCAAAAGGTACCTTCTCTGACTTTACTTTCACAATCAAAGAAACTCTAAATTGCGACAGTGCAAATGTGGTCTACATGCTTCACTGCAGCGTGTGCGGCATGCAGTACATCGGCCAGACAGAAACTCCGTTCAGGTTGCGATTCAACAACAACTAGGCCCACGTTCACACACTGCCAAACCTACCCTTTTCTAAGCACCTATGTCTGCCACAGCACTCATTTGAAAGCATCCGGGTCATCCTCCTACAGTCGGGTTTTCAAACCGGCCGCCAAAGAGAACAAAGGGAATCGTATTTCATACATAAATTTCGGACATTAACCCACGGCATTAATGAGAACTTGGGCAATTTTGCCTTCCTCAAAAACCTTTCCAATTGAGAAAGAAGCTCCCGTCTGTTATTTTCCATTTGTTTTCCTTTTATCCTGCTCACCATGCGCCCCCTCCCCCCCCCCCCTCTTCTTTACTCCATGCCGGTTTCCCTTTTTCCTCCTTGTCCTCCAAGCTCCCTTCTCGGAATTGTCAGCGGTGGGACGCGCGGCGCAGGCGCCCTCTGACGAACGGCCGGTGGTTGCTTTCTGCGGCGGCTAGTTGCGGGATCGGGTTTCCACACGGCGTCTGGACGACCGCTTTTCCGCCGCTGAGGCGACACGCTGCCCTCGTAACGGTCACTGGTGCCTCTTGAACGTGGCGTAATGATGCGGCCTTGACAGCTGACAGTAAATTACATTACAAGAGTTCTTAACATCTGCACCGCTGGGGAGCGGGTCATGCTATGTGCGCCTTTGTGTTTTGTTTCAGTGTATTCTGGTGTTTTCCTTTTTGTTCTTTTCTTGTTTTCTGTGTTTTCGTTATTTTCCCCTTGTGCTCGAACTTCTCGCTTCCGCAGAGGGAAACCTTTCTTGCTTCAGTCTTCTCGGCGAAAATCCAGCTCTGCTGCATGTCTCTCACCTCTGTATTTTAACTAGCTTTTTTTAACTTGTTTCGCATCCATTCTCCTTTCCCCTTAGTGGACGCCGACATGGAGAAAGAGAGAGAAAGTGCCTCCTCTCCCTCTGCATTTAGGAGCGTAAATGCGCACATCTGTGTATTCATTCGACTTTACCCTGATGAAGGACGGTCCACCGTCCGAAACCGTTGGTGAATAAACCTAGATAATCGAACCAGTTGTGACCTTTTCACTGTGCAAGTTTTCACTGGCCCGTTGAGCAACCCTAACTGCTTCCACTTCTACTACAATGGCTGCCAGCATCCACACAACTGAACGGCTATCTATCCACTTTCCAAAAAATCCTATTACGACTGCAGTAATCAGTGACGAACTCTTTAAGCACGTATATGAATACTTCGATCCGGCGCAAGAGGGCACCCCCGGCTTCATCATCTACCACTCAGCGAAATTTTCGGACCTCCCCGCACTATTGGAGTACCTGCCCGCCACCATCGACAGAGTGATAGTTCACATCGGAGCTGCCGACATCGCTGCAGCGAACGCCTCTGCCGCCCTGTCCAGCATGAAGGCGGTCATCGACAGAGTCAGCCGCGAGCGACCCTCGATCAGACTATGCATGAGCCTGCCACTCCCGCGCGCCCTGAACCGTCGACGCCGTGGAGCGAACAGAAGATTTGTCACGTGGTTCAACGGCCAGACGCAGAACTTTGTGGACCAGGTGCGTCGACTGTGCCACCGACGACAGTTTGGCAGTGGAGTGACGTACCTCAACCATGCATTGCATGAGCTGCCACCGTGGAGGGTTCTGGCGGCTGATGGATATCATTTGAGCTTTGAGGGCGTGGCCGTCGTGTGCGATCACCTCCGACGCGTACTCTGCGCCACAGCCCCCGCGACAAGATGGAGCTCCAGTCAGCGTCCGGTGGCTAGGACTCCAAGAGGCGGCTGGACAGGCAACAGGACAGAAACAACGTCTACTACTCGCCCCCTGGTGCAAGGGGTCGAGTCACCCCCCGTACCCCCCCGCCGCCGCTACATGACGAGACGGGCCTGCGCCGAGATGGCACGCCACGCCCCGACACAGCGCAGCGATTGACTCGCCACAGGTATGACCCGCTCCCCAATAACTCACTCACCCTCATTTCTGAAACTGCGAAAATGTATCGAAAAACGGATCAGGTATGAAGCTCACGGAACAACACTAACACGATATTCAGAAGAGGGAAACGTACCCAAGGGCTTGAGGTTGCAACTAACCCCAGCGATGACCACCCTTAATGCTGACGAGGAGGCTGAGTGGAAAGGTATTCTACACGACAGTTCACTACGCCTTGTGGACCTAATTATACGGCACAGTCAACGAAAAACTATTGAATTGAAGCACATTGAAAAATGCACCCGTCTCGAACCGGATCTAACGGCGACAGAAATAACGGAGCTAAATGAATTCGAAGAACGAAAAACCAGAGAAACAGGCATGGAGAAGCTTAGGAAACTCCGGCGGGACGGTGTGGCACCAGCGCCCCGTTCGATAAGCCCGCCTCCTACTAGAAATACGTTAGCCCCTGAGCAAAACTGTGCGCCTACTACTGGTCAGCCTTCCATTAGGGCTGACAACGTGGTGAACGTGTCGAGCCTGCCTCTCACTTCCTCGGAACGTGCGTTACTCGCTAAAGGCCTAACCTTCTGCCCCACGACCGGAAAATTCAATGAATTTCAATTATATCAGGATCTAGATAACTTCGCAAGGAACTTACGTCTGCGTGAGTATTTTGAAAACCGCGAAACGAACCGGGAAATCAACATACCAGGGACATCCGACAAGTCATGGACTCCAAACGAACACAGGGATAGACATTTGGATATGTACATCACTGCCGTTCAAAAGGATATCCTATCATCGTATTCAAAATCAAAACCAAGAGCGGTCAACAACAACCTCACATTACATGCTAAGCATGGAGCCCCAGCTCAGACTGGACTGCATCCGTTTACATGTGCTTTTAAGCACTTGATTAACAAAGGACTAAGGGCGGTCATTTCCAGTGGCCCGCCCAAAGCATCAATTCTCCAATCCAAAATAACATGCGAGATGGGGACCACCCCTTGGGTTGGGCTTAGCCTCGAACCCAGAGTCTGTTAACAATACAAACTAAATAAACAACAAAAACGCCACCACTCTCTCTCAAGTGAGAGTATACACAGGCTCTCTCTTCGGAGCTAATTCACTAGCGCCTGTCTTTCCACATTCTTGGCGAGTACTGCCTGTCCGCCATGACAGGTGTCCGTCACGGCCCTTCTGGGAAGCTGTGGGTGCCTTCCCAGCGATAGCCCACGACAAAGGGGGGGAGGGAAAGAATGTTGTCTTCGCGGTAGCGCATAGCGTCGGCTGTGGTACGGCGCGCTCTGGCCCGCTGACAGCTCCCTTGTCCTGGAATGTGCCCGGAAATTGGGGAGGATAAAGCCTGTTTCCCCGGGGCGGCGGCGGGTCCGGTTGTTCTGGTCGTCACTCAAAGAGCATGGCTGGGTAATTGATGATGCCGCTGTCACGGGTCTCCGTCTACGCCGCGCCGTCGAACGTGGATCCTCGTAGCACACACGGAATGTCACAACGGTACGGCGATGGGGACCAGGATGGCACCTGCCTATGCCAATATACTCATGGCGGATCTCGAAACACAATTTCTGGACACTCAACCTTCGAAGCCACTCCTGTACAAGCGTTTTCTGGACGATATCTTCCTCATCTGGCCTCACGATGAAGCTAGCCTATTAACATTTATAGGGAACTACAACAAATTTCACCCATCGATATCGTTCACCCACAGCATCTCCAAAACATCTATAAACTTCTTGGACGGGACAATACAGAAAAAAGGAAACGTACTTAAGACAACGCTCTACAGAAAGCCCACCGACCGCCCGCAGTATCTACATTTTAAGAGCAGCCACCCGCACCACTGCAAGACGAGCATACCTTACTCTCAGGCTCATAGATATCGACGGATATGCTCTGAGCTCGATGACTTTGACCGCCATGCTGAACAACTGAAGACAAATCTCTTACTGAAAAAAATATCCCGCTTCCATCGTGGAAGACGCTATTCGGAAAGCTCGCGGTCTAGACAGAAATAAAATACTGAGTCCCCAAAACTTCCAGCAAGGTGAAAGGCAAACCAACCTCGTTCTCACACATTCATCAAACATGCCACGCGTGAACAAAATCCTCTCAAAACATTTTAACATTATCCAGCAAAGCAGTCACCTGTCCCGTATTTTTAAGCAGCCACCAAGAGCGGTATACCGGCGCAGCAAGAACCTCAAGGACATTTTAGTTAAATCCAGAACATCGCCCAATGCTAACCCAAACCCCGGGTGTCAATCCTGCCGAAAACCACGCTGCAAGGTTTGCTGTCACATGCTGACAACAGGAATTGCAAAAGGTACCTTCTCTGACTTTACTTTCACAATCAAAGAAACTCTAAATTGCGACAGTGCAAATGTGGTCTACATGCTTCACTGCAGCGTGTGCGGCATGCAGTACATCGGCCAGACAGAAACTCCGTTCAGGTTGCGATTCAACAACCACAAGGCCCACGTTCACACACTGCCAAACGTACCCTTTTCTAAGCACCTATGTCTGCCACAGCACTCATTTGAAAGCATCCGGGTCATCCTCCTACAGTCGGGTTTTCAAACCGGCCGCCAAAGAGAACAAAGGGAATCGTATTTCATACATAAATTTCGGACATTAACACACGGCATTAATGAGAACTTGGGCATTTTTGCCTTCCTCAAAAACCTTTCCAATTGAGAAAGAAGCTCCCGTCTGTTATTTTCCATTTGTTTTCCTTTTATCCTGCTCACCATGCGCCCCCCCCCCCCCCCTCTTCTTTACTCCATGCCGGTTTCCCTTTTTCCTCCTTGTCCTCCAAGCTCCCTTCTCGGAATTGTCACCGGTGGGACGCGCGGCGCAGGCGCCCTCTGACGAACGGCCGGTGGTTGCTTTCTGCGGCGGCTAGTTGCGGGATCGGGTTTCGACACGGCGTCTGGACGACCGCTTTTCCGCCGCTGAGGCGACACGCTGCCCTCGTAACGGTCACTGGTGCCTCTTGAACAAGGCGTAATGATGCGGCCTTGACAGCTGACAGTAAATTAGATTACAAGAGTTCTTAACATCTGCACCGCGGAGGAGCGGGTCATGCTATGTGCGCCTTTGTGTTTTGTTTCAGTGTATTCTGGTGTTTTCCTTTTTGTTCTTTTCTTGTTTTCTGTGTTTTCGTTATTTTCCCCTTGTGCTCGAACTTCTCGCTTCCGCAGAGGGAAACCTTTCTTGCTTTAGTCTTCTCGGCGAAAATCCAGCTCTGCTGCATGTCTGTCACCTCTGTATTTTAACTAGCTTTTTTTAACTTGTTTCGCATCCATTCTCCTTTGCCCTTAGTGGACGCCGACATAGAGAAAGAGAGAGAAAGTGCCTCCTCTCCCTCTGCATTTAGGACCGTAAATGCGCACATCTGTGTATTCATTCGACTTTACCCTGATGAAGGACGGTCCACCGTCTGAAACCGTTGGTGAATAAACCTATAAACCTAGATAATCGAACCAGTTGTGACCTTTTCACTGTGCATATATATATATATATATATATATATATATATATATATATATATATATATATATATATATATATATATATATATACCGTATCGATGATATATACCAGTATCATATATATATATATATATATAAATATTTACCAGATATCTTATATATATATATATATATATTATATATATATATATATATATATATATATATATATATATATATATATATATATATATATATATATATAAAGATATCTGGTATATATCATAACGATACTGGTAAATACTTTTTTCTTGAGGGATATTTGTAAGCTGCTATTCAATGCCTGATAGTACCTGCCAAATGCGCTCTCCCCATTCTCCTATTTATTCCACTCTCGTGATCCGGATCTGAGCTGACTACCTGCCCTAAGTGAACGTATTACCTTATAACTTCAAGCAACTCGCTACCAATCATAAACGGCTGTTCCTTTCCTAGAGTGTTGTACATTTTTTTTTTGCACACAAGTGTTCAGACTCATCTTGGCTCTCTAAGTCATTGATCATTCTTTGGAATTTATGCCCTGAGCATCTAGCAAAGCCACAATCAGTTAATCGTACATTACTAACGTATTCTCTATTAACTGTTTTCCCCATCTGTTCCCAATCCAGGTCTCTTACTACATCTTATAAACAAGCCGTGCATAGCACTAGACAGAGAGTATCTCTCTGAGTGACACCCTTCCTTCTCGGGATTTCATTGCTCAGCGTATGGAGGGCAAAGGTAGCTGTGCAGCTGCTATAGATATCTTCAGGACCTCTTCTGTACGGCTCTTCTAAACCCGCATTCCGTATTGTCTGCACGACTTCTCGATTCTAGTGAGTAAAGTAATAATTGGTTTTTTGGGGAAAGGAAATGGCGCAGTATCTGTCTCATATATCATTGGACACCTAAACCACGAAATAAGGGAAGGGGAAAGGAGGGAGTGAAAGAAGAAAGGAAGAAAGAGGTGCCGTAGTGGAGGGCTCCGGGATAATTTCGACCACCTGGGGATCTTTAACGTTCACTGACATCGCACAGCACACGGGCGCCTTAGCGTTTTTCCTCCATAAAAACGCAGCCGCCGCGGTCGGGTTCGAACCCGGGAACTCCGGATCAGTAGTCGAGCGCCCTAACCACTCAGCCACCGCGGTGGGTGCGTAAACTCATTCTAGGTTCTCGCGCTGAAAACTAAATGGCAAGAGTGGTAGCGAGGGGGAGACAACGAATAGGTAAAGGCAAAAAATTGTACTTATAAGAGAAAACGCTGCTATTTTTGGGTCGCGTGCACTAAGGGCTTGCTAATATACATCGGTGGCTCAGAGCTATCTTTGCTGCTTCAAAGATCTCTCGTTCAAGCCTTCCTTCATGCTGTCCTATTAGTCAGCTGTAGGTGGCATTTGCAGTCCTTACAAGGGGTGGGGATTCCAGCCGTTATCTATTGAATTGTCATGCTTCCTTAATTGGTCGTTTAGACAGCGACCCGTCTGACCGATCTAGATTTGGCCACAGGTCAGACGGATAAAATAAACAACACCTTCATTACACGGAAAAAAATCCTTTGATGCTTCTTACCCAGGACGGAAGCTTGTGTCTTTAAAGCGGCGCACAAAATTCATGGCTGCGTACGCAAAGAACGAAGGTTCGATATTAGGTGGTATTTAAAATGGTTCAAGTTTATTTATTTTAGTACCTTTTCTAGTAGCGTTGATGAACGAAGGCACAAAAACTGTGGACACGGGGCGGCGAAAATCCGTACGCTTAGTACATTCCTGATAACTTCATTTATTCATTCGTTTTAAAATTTATACTCCAGCAATTCGAGTGCTTGGACAACTACGTATTTTTTCGGACTTTTAAACAATTTAAATTTCTCACACACGCACAGGCATAAATGTGTGCAAAACGGTTTCCTTTCGTACATTATTACACTGCACGATATTCCATCCATTGCCGCTTCTGACCCCAAAAGTGGTCCCTATTTGTCATCCTGCCACGCAGTTCAACGTGGATGTGCATGATTTACTTCTTCCAGCTGCAGCAATATCACCTGTACTTGTTTTTTGTTGTTTTTTTTGGTCGGTTTAAAAAATACAGCAGTGTAGAGGAGAAAATTATCAGCTTCTGCGCACGTGTACAAAAGTGTGTACGCGGCAAAATGCCTACGCCACCGCAGGCTCGAATACAAGAAGGAAAAATCTCAGTACATGACTTGCTAGCACCACTTAATTACTCCTGAGTGAGTGAGTAAACGTTTACTGAGGAGGATGGTGGCTGGAGCACAGGTGGGTGGGCCCTCAGTGAAAGGCTCCGGAGGCTTCTGCCGACCATCTGGCGATGAGAATGAGAGCTGTCGGGTCGTCGTTCCGTGCTCTGGTCAGCTTCAAATAACACTGCTCCAGGGCCGCATTGCGCGGCTTTAGATGAGGGGCTTTCAGGCACATGTCGATGTGACATGTGTTAGCGTTGGGTGTCGTCGCACCATGGACATTTGTCTTCGTAAATTGTTGGGTGTAGGCGATTTGAACCGTGTAGGTTGGGATAGTTGTTTGTTTGACAACGCCGTAGGAAATAGGAGTCTTCAGAAGAGAGGGAGGGATGAGGAAAATGGTAGAGGCCTCTATTAAGGCGTTGAATGTCGAACCGGGTGGCGAAATTGGAGGAGAGAAGGTACAGGGAAAAAGAGGATAGCCCCACTCGGTGAACAAAGGTGTCCGCCCTGACGTTGCTATCAAGGCCCTCGTGGTAGGGCACCCAAGTGATGAATGACATGGGTTTGACGGAGAGTGTGTCCCAGGATGTGTAGCGCCTGTCGTGGGGCACGGCTGCTTCTAAGCACTCAACAAGCGACATGACAGTCTTAATATGTGAGTGTTGTTGGAGTGGGTGTCACACATTTTTATGGCGAGACCGATGGCGGTCGCTTCAGCGGCGGTTGAGTCTGGGGCTCGGACAGAGGCTACCAAAAGTGGTATGTTGGTGCTACGTACGGCAACACAGGCGAGAGAGATATAGAGCAGTGGTGGATGAAAGGCAGGAAGGTTAACCAGTTAAATGTTCCGGTTGGCTACCCTGCACTAGGGGAGAGGGATGAGGGGGGCATAAAAAATAAGAAGTTGAGCAATACGGTCCGTAGCAAGCACGACAGACAGTGACGCAGGCACTGTAAGCCACAGGCTGCCGCTGACGTAGCCTGCACACCTTGAGAACTGCCGACTGCTGTGACCTGAGTAGCACAGATCGAAGGCCCTCCATCACAAGGCAGCGCAGACGTTCCAGTGTCAAAAAAGGCTGCTTGCCGTTGCGGCTGATAATCTTGATGACAACGTAAGCATCGGACTTCTCATGAGGATGAGGCTAGAGAATGCGTTGTGCCAGCTGTTGGACACCTGCAAGCACTAGATTCAACAAATCCAGCATCTGCAGTGCATTCTGTGCAGCTGGAATGTGCAATCTGGAAAGCAGCACACGCATGACATTCACGATTGGCTTCAGCATTGCAATCACTCGCTCATCTGCGACCTGGGCCGGTTTCTGACCTACTACCCGACCAGCAGTATTCTCAACATACTCGGTGCGTGGTGACTGTTCAATCATTGAGGGTGTGCAGTGCTTCGGAAGCGATGGCCAAGTCACTTGCCGGTCCCGGTCTTGGATCGGAGCTGGGACTTGTGCTTGATTATCATTAGGCTCGGTACTCTGAGCACGAAATACCTGCTTGGTCACTGCGGGTGTGTGTAGCTCAGGCAGGGATGGCCAAGGCCCGTCTGCGACAACCGTCTGTGCCTCGCTAGTCATATGGCTCCCAATCTTTAAAGGGGCTCTAAAAGGGGCTCTAATAAACTTGCAGTATGACTGAGTCGTTAAAGCACGCCTCTTCACGAATAATGTCAAGCAAGATATTTTATAATGCGCTTTGTAGAAGTTCAGTTATCTGCAGTCGAAATTTCAGTTTTTGCGTCACTTTTTGCCAGCTGGAAGGTCCGCTCTCTTGCCGCCAGCCCCACCTCCGGGGGAGAGCTTCCTGGCCTGCCGGAGCTACACGGCTAGTTGGCCTTGGCTGCGACCTTGGTAGCTGCCTGACCTCTGAAATAATCTAACCAATAGCCGCCTCTCAAAACGTATACGTAGATGCGAGCGACGGAGGATGGTGCGAGCATGAAAAAGTCGCTGGGAAGGGCTCGTCAACTTTCGCGTATGATTTTGGGTTTTATCCTGCGTGCAGAAGAAGTGTATTATTTGGCTGAGGTTTTCATGACAACACAATGCAGTGATTGAGCGAGCTGATGTGCTCTCCCCAGAAGGCGTTTAAGAGCCCCTTTTATGTAGTATGCGGAGGGAGAGGACAAGTTGCGGAATTTCTTGGACGATGCTTTCCAATGCTCGCTACACATTTAGAAGGTCTGTGACGAGGGCGACGACGTCGTCGCAGCTTAGCGGCAGCTTCTCTGTGTGTGGAATTGTCTCTTGTCATTTGCTTGAGTATCGCTCTTTTCCTGCTCAGGCGAGGACAATCTTTTGAGGCAGCGTCTTGAGGGCCGCGGTAATTGGCACACGTAAGGACTGTTGCCCGGCAAGAATCGCCGTTGTGTGGCTTAGTACACCGTGGAAACACGAAGAGGAAGCTGCACACACTACTCACGTGTCATATCTTCATGCAGTTCAGGCACTGGAGAGGCTTCGGGACGAAAGCGCATCTCTAATGTTTGGGCAAATATTTAGCGGAATTTCCGAATGTGGTGTAGATTTGTAATAAGGCAGTAATTACTCATTGGCGTCCACCCAAGTGCAGCCATACGGCTACATAGGAAAGCTACACAACTTTCTAGGAAATTTCGCAGTTAAAGAAAAATTCGTCCCCGTCCGAACCAGTACGAACTTTTCTTTACGATCGAAGTTTCTGGAAAAGATGTATCCTTCGTAGCCGTACGGCTCCGCTTGGGTGGGTGCCAATGAATAAATACTCTCTAAAAACAGGTCAGATGGCTGCAGCTTGCTCTTGGCATTTCGTGGGGAAAACAGCATTGCTGTCATGACTGTCACAGAAGGCAACACCTCGTGTTTAGGTGCTGAAGCACGAGCAGGAGCTAGTATCTTTTTTTCGCTATGCCGTAGTCCAACTCAGCGCTGGCCCCTTCCACCAGAGCAGGTGCCACCTTTCAAGGCATGCGTTTCTGACGGCACCATTTGGTAAAAGTGTGTCATTCTGCCTGCAATGCAGCCCTTTTTTATTGGGCACATGTCTGGATCCGCACGTTCTTTCAGAAGGCCGGTGTCACTGCCGTTACACTTGCTGGTGCTGCGAGAAGCTCTTTAATCACCGCGCTTACTGCAAGCTTGAGTTTTCCTACTAGTCTACGGCACCTCTCCATTCGTTCCATTACGCCGGCACGGTTGTTCGTTCTATCTCGGACGCAGTCGCAGTGCCTTCATCCGTAATTCGACGGTCGCACTGTTCTCGCTCGTAATAAGCGTGCGTTCCTTATAACTGCGGCCGTTATAAGTGGGCTCGACTGTACATGACACAGTTCGGCAGCAGTGCGCAAGCCGTTCGCACATCGCTCATTGTTCCTGCTTTCTTCGCAGCCTCATCTGTGGAGACCGCTTTCTGCCTGCCAGCGCGTGGGACCAAATGGCTGACGCATCGTCGGCTGAAGACGGAACTGCTGGAACTGCATGTAGCCCTCTTCCGGTGATCAAGCGCGTTTAACGTTGTACTTCCGCACCAGCTGCCTACAAAATATGTCCCTGCAAGAGGCTTCTACACAGTTCGGCAGCATTGCGCAAGCCGTTCGCACATCGCTCATTGTTCCTGCTTTCTTCGCAGCCTCATCTGTGGAGACCGCTTTCTGCCTGCCAGCGCGTGGGACCAAGTGGCTGACGCATCGTCGGCTGAAGACGGAACTGCTGGAACTGCATGTAGCTCTCTTCCGGTGATCAAGCGCGTTTAACGTTGTACTTCCGCACCAGCTGTCTACAAAATATGTCCCTGCAAGAGGCTTCTACACAGTTCGGCAGCATTGCGCAAGCCGTTCGCAGATCTCCCATTTTCGTTTGTTTTTGACTTGGTCAGTGACCTAAACTTCACCCTGTTATTATACATCTTTCATTGTTCATGCTTCCTTCGCAGGAAAGCGCTAGTATACGCTATTGCTACTACAGCTTTTATTATCCGCCCGTGCACTGCTTCCAAACTTCGTTTGCCTTGTAAATTTGCTGTATGTGTGTTACTTGAACCTTCCTTACCATGACGAAGGAAATATCGAAGGCCCTCGAAACTTTCAAGCGAGAAATGAGAGTGGAATGACATTCACTGAAAGATAGTACAGAGTTTTGCAGTGACACATGTGACGAAGCAAAAACTATTAGCTCGGAGGTCAAAGCACTTAGGCAACAAGTTAGTGAATTGCTAAACCTTAACGAAAATTTGAGAGCCGAAAACAAGCGTCTACGCTCAAAGGAGCTTGAACAATAGAGCCGCTCGAACAACTTGGAAATAAAGCGGTGTGAAAACTGTCGATGACCCTGCTGCCATCAGTAAGACAATTGGCGATACAGTTGGGGAACCGATCACTGACTCAGATATCGACATATCCCGCACTGTTAACACGCAAAACTCTGGAGAGCAGAACATTGTTAGTTCGTTCTGTACGTCGGGACAAGCTGCATGCTATCCTGGCAAAAGGCAAGAAGCACAAGATGACAAACAAAACGCTCGGCTTTGCAGATGATGACGAAGTCTATGTGAATGATCATTTGACTCCAGCAAACAAGAAGTAACTCGGCGCTGCCGTTGCGTGCAAAAAGCATATGAAGTGGAAATTTGTGTGGACAAATGGTGGAAAAATTTTTGCAAGGTCCTAAGGATTCTCGATCTTGACGATTTAGACAAAATGACCTAAGTAAACTTTTCCGTGTACTGACTTCTATTTCTACTCTAATTTTATCATGCGGTATCATTCAAGTTTCGATTACTACAGCTTTGACGATTTGAATTCCTGAATGAGGTTAACTGAAACTTTGTTTCGGCTATGCATGTAAATGTTCGGACATGCGTAACAAGGGTGACTCTATTAACCTCCTACTTTCGTCACTGCACACAAAGTTTGATGCTGTTTTGTTTTCTGAAACCTGACTCTCCACACAGTATGAATCTCTTTACCTTGATGGTTATAAGTACAATGGTTTTACGAGGCTTCATGGAAGAGGCGGGGTTCTTGCATTTTATGTGAAAGACTGCTACATTCCTGCAGTAATTGAAGAGTTTTCGACCATAACTCCCAATTATGAGTGTCTCTTTATATCCTTGTCGCACGTTATTATTGTTGCATTGTACCGACCCCCCCCCCCCCACCCCCACGGGTAATAAGCAACTTTTTTTTAATTCCTGGAGCGCCTGCTTGACTATCTAGCTTCTATTAAACTTTCGTTTATACTTGTGGGCGATGTGAATATAAATCTAATGGCTACAGCTTCCAATGCATGCGAATTTAAGAGTATCTTGTCATCTTATGCTTCCTGTAACTGCATAGTTTTGTCTACAAGAGTGACTACGGAGACAGCCCACTGTGCTAGATGTATGCACAACCAATAAGATGTCCCCAGAGCCCCTATCGGGTGTGCTACTGCGGATATTAGTGATCACCTGCCTGTATTCTGTTTTATTCCTTTTAAACTAAACAAGATAACTCTAAACAAAGCTGTACCCAATTACAGAGACATCAATGACTCCAGCCTTCTTAGATTTAAAACTCTAATATATAGTACAACTTGGGATTTCAAAAGAATTTATAATGCAAATATAGCCTATGCCGCAATCATCAAGCTCCTTCTGGCGTGTTATAACGATGCCTTCCCTCTTCGTGTAAGAACGGTTATTCGAAAGAAGTATAAAAAGCCCTGGATGAAACTTACTGTACCAACGCATTCTGGTTAGGAGTAACGTGTACCATGATTTTATTAAAAGCCGTGGCATAGCTCTACGAAAAGAATTTAAGAAGTTTAGAAAACACTTAATACCGATCTTAGGGCCCCAAGACTAACTACTACATCGAGCGGTTTAGAAAGTCCAAAATTATCAGGGAAAAGTCTGGAGAGAGATAATCTATTCACTATAACTTGCTCGCGAGTTGAATGAAATTATAACTTCAGATGTTGCGCTCAGTGGTTCCAGCTTGGCAAAAGCAATGAACGAGCTCTTCGTCACAGTAGGCACTCCAAGAAATGATAAACCCGAACTTAGCAGTGACTACCTGATTACCATTACACCATTGCCTTATTCTGTAGTGTTTGCGCCAACAACTCCAAATGAGGTGGCAGCATTATTCACTAGCATTAGGAATTGCGTATCGCCTGGGTATGACCACGTAGCAGCTTTACTGTTAAAGTACGTCTCTTTTATTTATATTTATACAAATACCTCACAGGTTCCACACTTGGAACATTGTGTGAGGGGAGTGGTTACAATATTTAGCAGACAAAAGATGGTACAAAGTGGAAAGAACAAAAAATAAACAATATTAAATACATTGGACTGCAAACAATGATTACACCGTACATGAAAAAAAAACCGTAATATACTGACACAGAGGAAAAACAGCAAACAAATAGTGGCACTGCATGGATTTGACAACACATACGAAAACAATTTATGTACAATATCATGGATGCATGAAGGTGGTCAATTCGTTTTTGAAGATTAATGGGTCACGTATGGTAGCAATGCAATCCGGAAGGCCATTCCAACACTTGATAACACGTGGCAAAGCAGAAGAATTAAACGCGAGTGTTCGGCCGAATAGACGTTGGAAGCTAAGATTATTATGTAGGCGACGTGAAGTGCGCATTGGACGTGTAAGGGGCAGTGTGGACGCGTGACGACTGTATATTAGTTTCTGTAGTAAGCAAAGAAGTGCGATATCCCTACGTGTCTGTAAACTTATTAGCGATAAAGATAACTTGATGCTTGTTACGCTGGAATGACGGTTGTAGTCGTGAGAAATAAAACGCGCTGCACGGTTCTGAATTGCTTCGAGTGAATGAATTAAATAAGCCTGATGTGGTGACCAGATGGCTGATGCATATTCGAGTTGGGGACGGACAAATGTTAAGTATGCTAGCTTGCGGGTAGAAACAGGTGCGCTATGAAGATTTCTTATCAGGTAGCCAAGCGTGCGCGATGCTTTAGCAGTTATGCATTGAATATGTTCCGCCCAAGAAAGATTTGAAGTCAGATAAACGCCAAGGTATTTATAGGAAGACGTGCGGGATAGTGTGACACTGTTAAGGGAATAAGTGAATAGCGAGTTTGAATGCTTCCGGCTAACTGTCATGATTTTACATTTGTCAGTATTAAGTGTCATTTGCCATGATGTGCACCAGTTAGTTACACATTCAAGGTCCTGCTGAAGAATTGCATGGTCAGTGGTTGAGCGGATTTGGCGATAAATTATGCAGTCATCGGCGAACAGTCGGACCGATGATGTAAGATGCGATGGCAGGAAAAAAACGCATCTATATCTGGCGTGTTGGCTCGCATTACAAATATTAGGTTTGAAACGGGGGTGTTCCCAGACGGCTTGAAGATTGCACGCGTGTGTCCAATCTATAAAGGCGGTGACAGGAATGAAATCTCCAACTATATTCCTTTTTCACTATTACCTGTTTTATCAAAAGTATTTGAGGGTGCGATTAAGAGCAGAAAGCAGAACTTCTCCGACAAACATAACGTTATAGCTTCTACACAGCACGGCTTCTTAAAGAACAGGTCCACCGAACAAGCACCGCTCAAAATTAAAGACAAAATTATCTATACTATTGAGGAGCAAATATACACCTTGGGTTTGTTTCTTGATTTTCGCAATGCACTTGACTGCGTACGGCATACCATTCTACTCAATAAGTTACAAGGTGCATGGAATAACCCTGGATCTCCTAACTATTTAGAAAACCGCTTAAAGTATGTTCGAATAACTGAGAGTTGTTCCGACAGGGTAGCCATAACCCAAGGTGTTCCGCAAGGTTCTACATTAGCATATACCTTTATAATTCCTAGTTTACATTAATGATATATCCCAAATATTAAATTCACCTGATCTTGTAATGCACGCAGACGACACGAACCTTTGTTCTCACTGCCCCCTCACTGCCATGCGTGGAAAGTATTACCTATATTTACCTAACTAGATTACATATGTGGTTGCAGGCAAATAGTCTGACCCTAAACCTCAAGAAAACTACCTACATTATATTTAGGCCCACCAACGTTGTTTAACGCTACGCAGTCAATATTCATTACGGGAACACAATAAATGATAGAGTCACCAGTCTCAAATTCCTCGGTGTCTGGTTTTCGGAAGCACTTTCTTGGAATATTTACGTCACTAATCTTATATGTGATGTATGTAAAAAAAGTTCGTTGCCTTTATAGAACCTCCCATCTCCTACCTAAATGATTGAAGTTATCTATGTACTATGCACTTTTTTATACCATATTTTCGTATTGTTGTCTTGTCTGGTGCACTACGACTAAAAGCAGTTACAATAAATTTATACTTGTACAAAAGAAGGCATTACGAGCAATCTAAGGGTATCACAGTTATCCCCTATATTTGGCTACAGCACCTCTATTTCTGAAACACAGTTTACCTAAAGCAGATCAGGTAAATTTTTATCGTTTGTTCCAACACATCTTCAAAAACCGGCTGTATCATACCATTCCAGACCATTCCTCATCACAGTATAGCCTCCCAGCACACAGTAAAATAGTCCCTAGGACGCGTACCAACTACGGGAAACAGAAAGTGACCTAGTAAACACAAGAGGCGGTACTCCTCCGCTGCGCCCAGACTGGCCAGCTTCTGTCGCCAGCAAAGCTCAACCTCATCAACCCGCACTCATACCCGACCCCTCAATGCCCGGCATGCCCGGCCAGAGGCACGGCCGAACACCTTTTGTGGCGCTGCCCTGCTTTTGACGTGGTGCGGGAGCGAGCACTTCAGTCCCTGGGCGGGCACCACCAACCTGACATCTTGCAGGAATGGGTCGATCCACCATTACACATCGGATCATCGGACGCACTCCGGCTCTGGCGGGCTTTTCTCCTATACTTCAAGGCAGCAGAAGGGCCTGGCCGTTTCTTCCTCCCCCTCCCCCACCTCCAGCCCCATGAAGCCCCTCATTTCTTCCGCAAGGCTAGGCCTATTTTATGCAGAAATAAAGACGTATAAAAAAAATTAATTTTTTGGTGATCTTGGTTTTAGAGTTTCTCTGAAACATTTTAACACAATAACCAAGCGCTACTAAATGAAAAAGGACATGTTAAATCCTTAAACGTTTGTGCTTTGACGTTCTGACACAATCTTAGCTTACCTAATAAATACAGCCCCTTTTTGTGTCTGAGCAGTATAATTACCGTTGAAAAGTCTTGTGCATTTCACCAATTTATTTTCTGTGCGCAAGCTAAGTGAGGTTTTATGTCATTTTGTTGCTCTGCTGTGACCACATTTCATGCAATGTGCGAGTCTCCTTCTCTTTGCATTGCTCTGTAATACGTTGAATGTTTGTTTGATTTGTAACATGTTCAATTTTTTTTTACCGCTTTGCTGTACTGCAAACTGTACAAGGAAGCTGGGGCCTCGTCAGGCGCTATACGCCTTCTGCCTCAGCTTCCTCTTTGTTTGTAAGGAAAAAATAGTCTTTGAAGTTTGAAAATGGTCGATCTTTAAGGATAAGTTCAACTGGTTAGCAAATAAATATATCACAGCTGTCAACTTTCGCCCCAGTAACCAAAAGCCTTGCTTTAATGAGCATGTTTAAAAACTCTTGAAAAAAGAGAACCATCTTGACCGAGTGGATAGAAATAACGGGAACTCACTTCGATGGAAAATCTACTACGAAGGGGGAACAAGTATCTGAACAAGATCCGCAGATAAAAGCCTTCCTTCTATTATATTAAACTCCAAAATTTGATGCGCACTAAGCAAAGAAAATTTTTGCAGATCGTAAACCCTGAATCCAACTCAAGGGTTTACGCACCTATGACTCGCACCACGTGGTCGCCGGTACTGAATGTGCAGACGCCTTTAACTATGCACTGAAACAGTGTTCAGGAAGACAACTGAACCACTTCTTTCTTTTTCTTTGCTCAATATTGAACGCATGATGCCATGCAGTATATCTTATACAAATGGATTTCATCAATAATCCAGGAGACTAAGCTATCATCATCATTTGGAAATGACGATATTAACTCAACCTTTATGAAACACACGACACATGGCTGCGTCATACTTGTCCTTGATGTTTTCACAGTCACTATCTTGAAGAACCATGCCAGATGATTGTAGAGTGCGAAAGGTAGTTCCAGCCTACAAATATGGTAACCAAAAATCTCTACTCAATTGCCGTCCTATCTTGCTAACCAGCTTCCCAAGGATGATGGAACATGTCATTTACTCTCACATCACTGCTTTCTGAGACTGCAATAACGACTCTTTTTAGCGCCTATAAAGAGGACACAGTAAAGGACGAGGAAGACAGGACAGGGTGCTACTTGCAAGTGTTTTATTCAGAAAAAAAGCGCCTGACTTATATACATATAAAACGGGAAAGGAGGATCAGATACATCGGCACATGCAGGGCAAAAACCACAGAAGGCACGAAGGAGAGGCGAAGGCGACTCAACTCTTATCTAACATATCTTGAAACGAAAAAATTGGCTGTGGTTTAGCTTTGGTTAAACCTGGAGTGACGCGATAGCTACAGCTGGCTGAGTGAAACTTGGTCACGTGATGAACCACGTGATCAGCCACGGCGCCGCGCCGCTGGAAGCTGCTCCGCACCACGTGACCAACCACGTGGCAGCGTGGCGGCGCAGCCACAGGGTGGTGGCGCCGCCAAGTTGACGGCTCGAGATGCTACCGTAATGTAGCACGCTACAAAAATCTTTATCATACAATGCCACAGATGACGTACTGACACATGCACTCCCAAAATTCCTAATATGGTAGGCCTCAACCATCTCCCGTGCAAGCATGGCAGTGCACCTGCACAGGATGCTAGTACCTAGGAGCCTTACATCGCACGATTGCTTTCTGCTCTTTATTCTTCTATTTTCTACACTCAGATTAAGACACTTTTTAGGTCACACAAGAGGTGAAAGGGGAAAGTGGAGGAAAAGCTGTTTGAACACATCTTGACGAGAGCTCCATCTCCCGAAAGGCAACAGTAGCAGCTTGCATGCTACGCGTTACAATACCACAAGACTACATACAAGACTAAAAAAGACCGCCACCGTCTGGAAGACGTTGAAGTAGCGAGCGTTAGCTGCTTGGTTTACTAGACGAAGAAAACGAAGAAGAACACGCCACTTTTCTCGAGAAACGGAAAGTAATGCCCTTTAAAACGGGGCGGATTGCCACCATGGTCGGCTACGCATGCACGCACGTACACCGCCTAGCGGATGGATGGATGGATGGATGGATGGATGGATGGAAGGTAGGAGCGCCCCCTTTGAAACGGGGTGATGGCAGTTGCCACCACGCTCAGCTTTTTTCCCTTTATTTTTGTTTAACTGTGTTGTAAGTTATTAACATTCGCCATTTTCTTTAAATATGTCTTCCTAAACTTTCAACCTTAATTCCCCTCTCTGCTTTTGAGCCACCAATCCTCCAGTCACCTTTTGCTAATTTCCACCGCAGATTTATTTACATGACTATTGTTATTTCTAAACCCTAGGGCTGCAGGAAGAATCGCTGTGTTTGCAACGAGATCGGGATGGATACCATGACATTTTAGTATGAGGTCCTCTATTGTTTCTACAGGTTTACCACAGACAGCATATGTGTCATCTTTTTTTGTTAAATTTCTTTCTGTAGCTGCTTGTTCTAAGACACCCTTGCCTAGCTTCAAGAAGTACGGCACTGCCCCTTGAGTTATAAGAAAAAGCTTCCTTCCTCATCTGCCTTTTCCAGTATCGCTATTGTTCTACAATATGCTTTCTTTATAGAATTTATCCAATTTTTTGCTTTCCGCGCTCTTAACTAGTCGTTTAATGCTTTTTTGTTTCTCTGTCCTTGCGTCTAGCATACTTACTGGTCAGCTTCCTAGTTCTCTTTAACCAATGAGAGTCAGCGCCAATGTTCTGGATAGGTATTTAAATACCTTAGCTCCCCACCTGTTATCGTCCAATTTCCACAGGCGTTCTTCGTATAGTATTTTACTCTGAGCTTCTCGTGCTTCGAACGATGCCCAGCCCATATCCCCCTTTACTGCCTCGTTCGTGGTTTTCCTGTGGGCAATTAGTGCTAATATTCCAACAACTCTCTCATTTACTTCCAATCTCGACTGAACTTCGGCCCTTAAGCACAGAACCGCATTTTCAAAAATAAGACTCGGCACCACTATTCCTTTCAAAATACCTCTCAGTACTTCATACCTGATGTACCCCTACAATGCCCTATGTTTTATTATTCCGGCTTCTGTTCGCCCTGTTGCTATGAGAGACTGCTCGTGCTTTTCCGTGTATATCTGCCCTCCGTTTGCATATACCCCGAGATCGACGACTAGCGCCATCTATCAGAAAAATTATTATGCACGTATACCCGTTGCTGAGTTACACTCCCGCAAGATGCGTCCCAAACGGAATTTGCTTCGTTTGGGCGGTCGAAGTGGGCCTAGAATTCGGCTTGCAGTGCGATATGGTAACGCTTCAATTAGTGATTGCATGTATAAAATGTTTACTTATTCTTTAATTGTGGTTTTATTTCTATACTACAACCCGTAGGGTTTTATTTGCCTACCAAATTCGGTACAGAACTGTCCCCGGATGGGTGCCCCTTGTCGGAGTATATATAGCGGACAAAATGTATACATATCTAAAGCGGTCCCGTAACGGGACAGTTTTCCTACCCGTTGTAGGATATCTTTTGGTGAGGGGGGAAAAGGGATAGGGGGGCAAAACCAATTCTAATGGCCGTCATCGTGGATTCGAGAAAAGAAACTACGCTGCCATTTCGTCTCCTGGCGTCATACTCATATAGTTCCACATCTATCCACCATATTGTACCGCGACGTCATCATTAGCACGCGGCAGGTGGTTGCTTCTACAATACTATTATAGATGGCGCAACAAGTCTCAGTGTGAGATGTGCTGTTTTATACTTGCTGCCACAGATGACGCTGTGATCGCAGCGCGGTAGGCGACCCCACGAAATCTCGAAACGTAATGAGTAGTTGTTGCCACAGATGGCGCTGTGATCTCAGGGTGGTAGCAGACCCCACGAAATCTCATGACGTGTTTAGTAAGAGCTAACGCTCTTGAAATTTCAAAGTTAGAGTTGCAGGGAAAAGAACTCTACCAGCTTAGAGGAGAAAGAGTGAAGTGTAGTTATTTCCTAAATGCAAGATTGGATAAATTACACGGCCCATCGAGATGACATCCGCCACAAAGCCTCCTATCTAGAACACCTCACGATCGAGATCATACCGAACGACCACGTAGGGAACAAGCAAAGCATCTTCCTCAGAAATCTGTACAGATGCTCTAAGGATACCAGGCAAGGGTTCAGAGGCATTCTGGGCAAGATTGCGCACATCGCCAAATATAGTCCGCTGATTGTAGGTGGAGATGTTAACGCCCCACACCAGGCATGGGGCTACGCGTATCCCTCTAGTAAGGGCGATCGTCTTGAAACGACAACCTCTGATCTCGACTTCACGCTGATCACAGACCTGGAAACTCCAACTAGATGTGGCACTTTCACATGTCGAGACAACACACCGGACCTCACCTTCGTCCGAGGCCTTGAGAAACGTGCCTGGCACAACTCGAGCATAGACCTTGGCAGTGACCACTATATTCTCCGAATTGATGCAGAGATACCGGGAAAGAAGCAAAGGGAGTACAAACTCATCGACTGGGAAAAATTTCGTGCAATACGGACGCAGCCATCCGACTCATCAGGGGCAAACACAAAGCACACGGTAACGAGCTGGACCGAGCAGCTCAAAGCGCACATCGTAGCCTCGGATCGAACGATTACTACGGATGCTAAGGTAGAGAGAATGGACAGTCGTCTAGCGAATCTTCTCGAAGCCAAATATTCCATTCTAGCCAGGTGGAAGGGTCAACGTTTCAACAGAAGACTACGAAGAAAACTTGCCGAACTTAACAAGACCATTGAAGAATACTGCGTGGTTCTCTCCCGACAACAATGGGATGAAGTGTGTAACTTCCTCAACGGGCAAATACGCCGAGGAAGTGGGTGGGTGTTCATAAAACACCTCCTCGATGTAAACGGAACAAAGTCTAAGTCTATGCAACGGATCAGGCTAAGCAAATTAGTGCACCGTGCGATGCAAAGCTGTACTGCCGAAGCACTTCTGGATGACCTTTCTAAACGGTACTTGCCGCTTAAATCGGGGAAACCTAGTAACTTACAAAGGACGAACTAAGACGGTGCCCCAAACTCAGAGCTAGATAAGGACCAGAAAGTGAAGTACGCTTCGCAATTCACGAACTAAACAGTAACTATGCGGCAGGCCCCGATGGTATCACAAATCGGGCTCTCCGAAATTTAGAGGACAACTCGGTCACGTTCCTAACGCAACAAATCAACGAAGCCTGGAAAACTGGCCATCTACCTGCAGAGTGGAAACATGCCAACATGGTCCTCATCCCAAAACTGGGCAAGCCGCTGGGCCTACCAAACTTGAGGCCAATCTCACTAACGTCCTGCCTAGGAAAGCTAGCCGAACACGTCATCCTGAATAGACTACATAGAAGAAAAGGAGTACTTCCCCTACAATATGATCGGATTTAGGCCGGGCCTCTCAACGCAAGACGCTATGCTACGAATCATGAAAAGTCTGCTGGATCACCCCACACGGGACACCAAGGCGCTACTCGGACTCGACGTGGAGCACGCTTTTAACAACATCCACCATCAAGCCATTCTCAAAGTCATATCTGACCACAATCTCGGAACACGCTTCTACCACTACGTCAAGGCGTTTCTGGAGGATCGAATGGCCACTCTCCGGATAGGCGAGCACGTCTCGGAGAGCTTTGATCTGGGCGATAAGAGAATACCACAAGGCTCCGTACTTTCACCATTCTTATTTAGCTTGGCGATGACAAAGCTCTCTCGCGCACTGGGTGAAATTGCCGATGTGGAGCACACCATATACGCAGACGATGTCACCATCTGCAGCACCGGTGGCAGCGATGCGGAATTGGAAGCTCGCATGCAAGAAGCCATCTCAGTTACCGAGGCCCATCTCACCCCAATGGGACTTCGCTGCTCTTCTAGAAAATCCGAGCTGCTCATATACCACGCCACAAGACCAGGGCGTCCGTCCAACGACTGGCGCAAACACCACACTCCATGCAAGAGTTACACATGGACGGAAATCGCATACCTACGGTTGACAAAATACGAATTCTAGGACTAATCATCCAAAGTAACGGCCCCAACTGGGCGATGCTGGACAGCATCACGATCAAGATTGCGAACGCGATCCGAATGTTTCGGCGCATCATGAATAGACACAGGGGACTGAGCGAGGACAACGCCATTAGAATGGTCCACGCTTTTGTACTCTGTCACATCACATACGTGGCTGCAATGCTTAACTGGAAAAAAGGACATCGGAAAAGGCTCGAAGTACACATACGCCGAGCTTTCAAGACAACGTTGGGGCTCCCCGATAATGCCTCCACTGATCTACTCTTACAGCTAGGAGTCCACAATACCCTTGACGAAATCATCGAGGCTCAGCACACGGCACAGATCTCAGGCCTATCAAGCACCAAAGTGGGCCGAGAGATTCTCGTCAAGCTCGGCCTGAACACCATAACAGGAAGGGACAACGTCCTGCAGCTACCTAAAGTCATGCGAGACGCAATTAAAGTGCTCCCCTTCACTAGAAATGCACACCCGGTCCACAATCAAGGACGAAGACTTTCCCGCGCCAAAGCCCTCGCTGCGGACGCAGCAAGGTTTCCCGACGAGACAGCTTTCGTGGATGCAGCCTCCATACCGGGAAAGCATGCCTACTCGGTAGCAGTAATCGACGGGCACGGGCGAGCGCGCAACTCACTCACGCTTTACACCAAGAAGACAGAGGTAGCTGAACAAGCAGCCTAGCACTGTCTACAGCGACTCTAGAGCAGCCACACGAGCTTTCGCCAAGGGCGTAATAGACAAGACGACACTACGAATCTTAGGCAGAAGTAACATCACCAATCACTCCATCGTATGGTTCCCCGCACACATGGGTAGCTTAGGGGGTAGTCTGCGGAACCTCAACGAAATCGCACACGAGGCGGCGCGAGGACTCATCGACCACGTCCCTCCGGTTTCATCCGCTACCCCACATATCGAGTATAGGGATCAGTTATTCACGCACAACGAGCTCACTAAGCACTTTTGTTTAGGCAGACGACAGTTTCCCCTCCCGGATAATAAATTAACCCAGAGCCAGTCGGTCACGTTACGCTTGCTCCTAACGAATTCATACCCCAACCCCTGGCGCATGAAGCACATCGACCCAGACTACGACGGACAACATGTCTGTGAACAGTGCAGTGAACGTGTAGACTTGAACCATATGCTGTGAGGTTGTGCATCGAGTGAGGCCTACACCAAGAACAAGGATCATTGGGACAAAGTGCTAAAGAGTGCTTCACTTCACGATTAGCTTCGGGCTGTCCAGGAGGCCCGCGCGGCGGCGGAGAGCTTCGGGCTCTCTGTGCCGACGTAGGAGCTGCCCTCTACACCTGGCGCCTAGCCGAGTATCTTTCAGGACCCCTACTATGGGATATAAAGTTTTACCACCACCATCATCGAGGTGGCTCTGTGGATTAGGGCGCTCGGTTACCGAGTCGGACATCGCAGCCGCGGCGGCCGCGTTTTTATGGAGCCGAAACGCAAAGGCGCCTGTGTGCTGCGCGATGTCACTGCCCGTGGAACATCGCCTGGCTTATTTCTTGTAATAAATAATTTCACGGCATTTCTAGCCATCTCCAGGAAAAATAAAAATTTAATGCCACAGCATTTATATTGTTTTCCAAAAGCTACTGGCGTTCTTCGAAACAAAATTCCCTAATTGGTCGCGACGGTTGTGACGCAATCAGCACTGGCAAATTGGAATATAGAGGACGAGAATGTTTCAGTACCTTCCACTAGATTGTAGAAGCGCTGCTTGATGGGCCAGTTGGTGCATGATAGCGGAAAAACCAGCAGAAAAGGATGCGATCACCACAAGAAGGAGTAGACAGGACTATGCTGGTAACACACAAAAATTTTACTCGGTGCAAACTCTCACAACAGAGCCGGGTGCACAAGCACGTAAGCTGCAGCGCCTAGAAAACATAAGAAAACAAAAAAGACAGTTTTTAGTGCAGGTCTGTTAACTCAAATGTGAAAATCTATGTCCCCTTCGTAAAATAGAATTATCTTGATTAAAACCACGCCGTCTCGTACAGTGCTGAATATCATGTTTTAAGTGCTTCCAGGATTTCTCGCTCTATCTGCGTTCTTCCGCAGCCGATGATTGTGACATCTTTTAAGAGGGAGTTACAGTCTTGACAATAATTGCAATGTTTAGGCAGATTGGCAGTGCTATCCGGTTGCAGCGAGGGGCGGTGCTGTCTTAAGCAATCTTTAATGCATTGCCCAAAAACAGCTATATACAAGGCCGGAGGGCTCGCCTGAGTGACGTAGGGTAGGTCAAGTAGAGGTTAAAAAAGCAAGCTCCTGCGCACCACAGTAAAAAAGGATTGCTCTTAAGTCGGATTAAAAAAGGAAATGCGAAAGTCTTTCCCCTTCTTCTCTTTTACCTTCCCTTTCTTATTTTTATGTTATGAGGAGTAGGCTTAGCTATGTCGACGTCCTTGGCTATTGTGACGTCCGTTTCTAAGACGAGCAAACTATGTCGAAGTTGATGGCTTTCTAGACGTCCGAACGCCCTTCATGGGGCTCGAAACCACGACTTTTGCGGGACTCAAACCCAGGACTTTTTGCTATCGCTATCGTCACTATTAGCATAAGCCTTACCATATTCACCGCTATCACCTCCTGTCACTATCGCCATTATCATCACTATCATCTTCACCATCATCGCTATCATCATGGCTATCACTATCTCTAGCACTATCATTATACATATCTAGCCCTAACTATCACTATCAGTATTTATCATTATCACTATCACTATACCATCACTATCACTATCTATCTCTACCATTAACTATCATTATCACTGCCATTATCTATATCTGCACCAACTGTAAGTGTCCGTAGCTATCCTCCTCCTCCTACTATCACTAGTATCATTACATATATGTTGCTTATGAACTGTTGCCTAATCAATTTTCACATCATATATTAATTACAATACAACGTAGGATTGAGAGTTCACACGGACACTTTTGCGGACATCTTCCGTCTACAGCTTCCTCCTGTCGTGTCAACCAGTATGAGGCCGGGATGAGGAAAACATCGGCTGATTTATCGCCGGTAGTGCCGGTTCTTTTTGCGCTGCCTTCATCTAGCCGCAACAAACTAGCGCGAGACTCCAGGACAAGGAAAAGGCCCTACCAGGATGCCCCTCGGTGTCGTCTTCACCATCGGCCGCTGCGATCTGTGCTATGTGAGACCGATGCTACTTCTACAGCATGCCCGCTCCACCCTCCACCCCCTTCTCTCTGCTGGTGAAGGAGCCCGGTGAAGCTGGGGGACGGAAGGAGATAAGTCGCTCCGGTGGAGCATCAGGGGAAGATGGCCTCTTTGGGAGCCGACGGTACGGGGCAGGGAATCCGCACAGGAATGTGCACTGGGGGAGAACGTCCTATATAATGGCTGGCTTCAGGCCGTCGATAGAAATGCAGTCAGGACGTTCAGCCTTTTTCAAAAGTTTAGAGCCAAGTGGGTTTGGTTTAAAGCCTTGTAGTGGGACTCCTACAGCATTCGTGGATGTCTTGCACGTTGGAGGAGCCAGGACCAGAAATCTTCACAACTTCAGGAAAATTGGAGCACTGGAAATGCATTACGAACCACACAGTGTGTCTCAGAAGCAAATAACCTGGCCTACAAACTTTTGGCGAACACGGTGGGTGAACGTTCACGACGAAAAAATTCGACTGCATTTCGACAACACAAAACGGGCCGTCCTAGGGACGCCGAAGCGGTTGGCGCACGCAGTCTCGCCGGACGAAAACGTGAGTGCAAGCTCAGGAGGCACGTCCGAAGATGGACGAGTCTGGTGTATAGGTGCAGGAGCTCTGAGACCGTTGCTGCTGCTACACGTCCACGCCACTCGTGAGCCAAGAAAGGCGCTCGCCTTAATAAATGTCCGTTCTAGAAGCGCGCCGTCGACGATACGAAGGATGCTTTGAAATGTTAAAGATGAGATTGCGCGCCATGGACACGAACCACGCCGTGGAGAAAACGAACGACGGTTTGAAAAGATGGTGAATGAGTGCAGACGCCGTTGTAGCGCTCCTGCGCGTTTCAGCGCTTCCAATAGAAACCAGTCATTGTTTTGAAAGCTATTTCTTCTAATACGTGTCAATGCTGTTTAACGACACCACACAACATCGGTTTTCCGTGTGTTCTCGTTCGTCTCTCGCAGAGGCTGTGCGCAGACACTTCTTTCGTGCGTGGGTTTCTTAGCGCGAACAAAACACCTGTGTCCATTAATGATTGCAGGACACTTGGCCATGGCCAATAAGGGTTGTGCGCCCAATTGAGATTGTATTTATTCATTAGGCCGTAAATCACGCATGCACGATTCCCTGGGGACGAGGAACGGCCTCAACAGTCGATACGCCCTATACTTCGTGAGTTCAATTCTTTGAAGTATTCCAGAGTGGGTAGCCTCACACGACTGTTTATTGCTTTAATAATAATAATAATAAAATTTTTATTTCCACCTTTCAGTACAAATGCGGGCCTGCCAAAGCCTTAGAAGGCTTGAGTGGCAGCGCCCGGCAGCAGACGGCACAAAAATCATGCACCGAGCACACAAACAAAAAACAATAAAGGGGAGTGATAAAACTAAAATGAATTCGAAAAGCGCGGACGCAAAAATGCACTCAAGCGGAGAGAAAACAAATAAAGAAAACGAAGAAAAATGTAAAATAGTATCAAAACATAATGCTGGAGCTAATAAAGTAATTTGTCAAGGCAAGCTTTCACTATTTTTTTAGAGTTAGCAGGAAACATTTCTTTAGGTAACCGGTTGAGAACAGAAGGAACATAATGTTTTCGCAGACGCTGGCAGTACCGGGTTCGCAATCTAGGCATAAGAAAACGATCAAGAGTTCGCAGATCTTTGAGCGGAAAATATGGTGTACAAAAATCGCTTGCCCAAATAAGCTTAAAAAGTACTGATTCCGAAAAAAGTTGAGAGAAGTCAGGAATGTGTAATAGTTCAAAAACGCTACTGCCTTCATTTCGCGCCTTACCATATAAAACTGATTTAAGGATAGATTTCAGAATGCTGTTGGCCTTCTTTCGCCAAAAGGCGGAACAGAAATAAAAGCAGCGAAGACCATGACTTAACGCACTGTAGGCTAACGCGTATAAAATTTGCTTGCGTACAAACATAGGCCAAAGGGTCTTAATAGAGTGCATCAAGCAAGCAATTTTCCGAAGCTGAGAACAGACGAAAGACAAATGGGTATTCCAAGACATGTCGGAATCAAAGAATGCACCTAAGCATTTGACCGTTGACACAGGTATAATTAAAGGGCATTTGCATGGGCACAATTTGGTCTGTGCAAACGAATAGACACATCATAAGGAATTCTGTTTAAATAATTATTAAAAAATACTCATTGAGATTTTTATTGTTAACATTAATTAAGTTATTCCTGAACCAGTCCATAACCAGCTCGCTGTCGTGTTGGATGAGAGATAATGCTGTCCTAAAGTCATTATGTCTAGCAAATAATAGTGTGTCATCAGCGTATTGAAAAACACGGCACAGTTTACAGACAGAGCTCAACTCATTGACATATAAATTAAACAAAATAGGTGAAGTATAGATCCTTGAGGAACGCTGGATTTAATCCGCGAGCAGGCCACTTCTAAATTTACCTACTGCAACGAGTTGTGAACGATTAGATAGATAGTGAACAAGAAGAGACAGAAAAGGACCCCTAAATCCATAATTGTTTAGTTTATCTAACAACACAACATGATTAGCCGTGTCAAACGCCTTGGACTCATCCAAAAATAAAGCACAGGCAAATTAATTTTCTTCAATGCAGCTATTTAGAAGATCACATAGTTCATCAAGCGCGTTCAGCGTACCACGACCCTTAATAAACCCGAACTGATTGCCAGAGAACACGTCATGAGCGTCAAGAAAACTGACCATCACCGTCGAAACGCGTTTTTTTATTACAAGCGCAATGCATGGTAGGATCGAAATACCACGATAATTTTCAAGTTTATTTTTTACTCCATTCTTATAAATAGGGATAACCACCGCCTTCTTCAAGCCCTCAGGTACTATTTGGGTGGCGAATAAACCATTAATAATCGCGAGCAAAACGAGCTTTATTCAAAATTTCTAAAAAGTGCATCGACTGAGATACCGTCCCACGCTGGAGATTTTCGCCTGCTGAAGCCACAAAGAATGCAACGTAGATCGTCTGCAGTGCAAGGTGGCAGAAATGCTGATTCAAGCACAGATTGCATGCTGCGAGATGGTAGACTGGGAACTTTTGAATGCACAGCCAGACCAGCAGCCGAAAAAAAGGCATTGAACTCATCAGCAAGTGTCAGAGAATGCCCCAAAGTTACGGGAAATGGAATCAGCCACATTCCTAGGTGCACAGCCTCGCAAGCGACTAACAACATCCCATGACTTAGCTGGCTTCCCTTTCGACGCCACAAGCCTTGCTTGCAAATACTGACGTCTTTTTGATCAGAGTAATGCATTAGCCCGGTTGCGGGCTGCCCTCTACACCGCCCTCAATTGAGTGTTCTTAGGTGAGCGCCTACAACGGGCCCAAGCCATTTTCCTTTCTGCAATAGCCGATAAAACGTCGTTGTTAATCCACAGAAGACCACACTTTCTTTGCTTTATGATTATAGTTTTTTTACACGAATCCATCAACAGCATAAAGGTTTCAACAAATGAATCGTAAAGCGCGCTTTCAGAAGTGCGAATTGGGAACAGATCCCAGTCGTATTTTTCCAGAACGGAGTCAAGTCGAAGTCTGTCAATGACTTCGGTTGTGTCCAATTTATCTAGCTTCATAGCCCTTAACCCAGTTTGTGGAAAAACACGACAGTCAACAAATAAATGGTCCGACATTTTTTGTTCTATGATAAATGAGCAGGATTCATTGTGTTCAAGGCAAACGTTCACGTGGGGAAGGCATGACGATACTAGTTTACCTCCAAACATTTCAGCACGTGTAGGAAGGTTGATTGTGGCATCAATGCCGGCATCAGCAAGTGTGTTTAAGTAATCGACAACCAATTGTTTTTTAGTTTTTAGAAGGTCAATATTGATGTCACCAATCGTACATATACGACCCTGTGGGAATTCTTAATTCTTAAATGAGCAACATGCAAACCGACCTTTATGAGCTACTTTGCCTGTCGTCTAAGTAATCAGGAAGTATCCGAGGAGAGTACCCGTGCGTTCGGTGAGGGTCCGAACGCAAGTGGCACCAGACGGGCATGGAAACAAAAAATCGCCGAATGTTTAACCCGGTTAAACTTGAGGAACCAAAACGAAAGCTTGAATATTAATCCTGGTAACGCTTGGCTAGACTTTGTTTTTCCTTAGTCGTTAAGACTGATGCTTAGCCAGGCTCAACTTCGCAACCTCTGAGACGCAGACCGCTCACGCGGCGTCACGCCTGGATCACCCACGACCACTGTTGCGGTTAAATTGTCGAGAGCTGTTGCAATCTGTTCGCACCGGCTGAGAGACAGCGGACGCTATCTAGACAGAAGAGCGCACGGCTTCGGCATACCTGCTGTAGAGTGACGTCATGGTTGTCACATTACTAGGCAGAGGCGAGCGCTCGGTTTCCGCGGCGTAGCGGCGGCGGCTGAGTGACGTGTAGCTGCCACGTGGTTCCTCCTCGGTTCAAGGACAAACTCATGCACACGGCGCACACAGCGAAGGAGCTACGGAGGGGAGTAGTAAAAGCTTCCGCTTTTAAAATTACAGGATGTCACTTAAGTCTGCTTAAGAGCTCAAATGCGGAACCATTTCCCTGTCCGCTGTTTCTCCCTCCATTTTTCATTTATTTTTCAGTTTCACTCTTTCTTTACGTTCTTATTTTTCTTTAACTGTTATTTTTCTTTTCTATCTTCACTTTTTTGTTTTCGTTTCGTTTTTGTTTTCTTTCTTGTTTTATTTTGTATTTTGCATCTTTTTTTTGTTCATTCTATTACATATATGTTGCATATAAACTGTTGCTTAATACTTTTAAAGTAATTTTATTTACCAGGCAACATATCATTGACATTTCATGCGGACCACTTCCGTCCACGCCAGTGATAAGCCACAAAGGCTTATGGTTTGATATGTCGCGGCAGGAGTGCACGATTTGTTCGTAAATAGATATCGTGTGAACACGAATTCAGATATTCTCTTTTTATTTCAGCTTTTGTATCCTAGTGTTGTTCAAGCGCCCAATGCAATCAGTGTCACGCGTACTCGAAAACCATCTGCCGCGTGGTCTGTACGTGCGCCATTCGTAAAATTCGTAAAATTAATGCTGAGTCGGCGCAAAAATCCAGCACTAGACACCTCGATCGCAAGGATGGTGAAATTCGCGCGAACCGTGGCTTCAGAACATCGGGCGATAACCTCGTTGCGCCGCCGCCGACGCGCGAGAAAACAGGAGAGGGCATCACTCAGCACGCTGAAGGCTACGCCCTCTCCGTCGACAATGGGTACATTTGACTCAAACCTTCTCGAATAATCGCGGCCCGAGCGCAGACGTTTCCTTTGGCGCCTCGCCGGCGAGCATAGTGGAGAGGGCAGCAACGCACAGAGGGTTGATGATGATGATGGTGACCTCAGGCTTAATGGCACATACCCACTGGCCAAGGTGCGTTGCTGATAGAAATGCCCTCATGGGCAAGAAGTGGAGGAATTGGACAATTTTTTGTCCTAGACACGAATTTGGGAAAGAAATGAGAAAACAACGGAAATGATGGAGCTGTGAATTCACATTCTACAATAGGAATCTACCTGATGCAATTTTATATTCGTGAATATAATCGCACATTGATTTCAAGGCGCTTGCCCCGATGGAGAGGTGAGTCGGAATAGATTGACGACGCCCTAGTCCAGCGAGGGGGATCTCCAAATAAATTCTGCGGAGAGAAGCGAACCGTCGGCAAAAGAGGAAAAGGCGATCTATGGACTCAATTTCACCGCCAGGCACGTAGAGGTTGGTCAGAGAAAACCCCGATAGACGTAAATAGAGAGCGAGTCTCAGTATTCTTCAGCGCCAGAGGGTCATGGATACCTCATATTGCCTTGAACTGCGCACACGCACACTCCAAGGAAATGCCAGGTGTTGAAAATCCCCTACAGCAAGGAGAGGCTCATGGCTAAAGTAGTGGAAGCGTGTCAGGTAGATAGGTTTGGGACGAACGGGAAAATAGAGCCACGAAGGGAGACTTTGCTAAAACATCAGCCCCTTGCATTAGAAGCAATGCCACTGTGCCCTGGGACCGAGTGAAAGCGTGCTTCTTTAATATGTGGTGGAACAAAAAATTGAAGGGCCAGGCTCTTAGGAGTATCCATGGAATTTTCTTCGAGGGCTGTCAATAGGGAAAGGCTACCTGAAACCATAATAACCTGAGGGATACCTAGTCGCTCTGCGGGGTTTCCTTCTCCACTTTTCTAGAATCCTGTACGATGCGCTGGCGAGATTGCTTCCGCGCTGCGTCGGTTTCCCGAATATGCGTCGAATTTTAAGACACATGGGCATTCTAGGTAATTGGACGCGCATCCTCTTCAGAGTGATAATTTGTTCAGATGCGCGTGGCGAAACTTATTTCCCAGAGGAAAGCGCGACACGCCGAACTGAAAGTTATGGGGTTATGACACTTTGTACGAGATTAGAGACAGTCTGTAATTTTTTACTGATATTCAATAAGTCGAGCTATTTTTAAGACCTTTGCAAAGGAAAAGCAGCCGCTCTTAGCCGCATTACCTGCCAAAGGCCTCCAAGCGCAATGCTATCACTACAGGGCTCTTGCCGGGTTTCCGATTTTCCGAGATAGGGATCCTTACAAGAGGCGACGACCAAGGACACCTTGCCAAAAGTAATGTTTCAACACCCCAACCTTCTACAAGAATTAAATGGCAAAGTTTTCACATCGCCAGAATAGTGCTTTGGGAACTTTTCCACGGATCTTTAATGTATCTGTGTCTCGTCTTTGAGAAAGGGTATGTGCTTTCAAAAAGGGGATAAAGGATAATGGGCAAAAATTGCAGTCGAACGTGTGAAAAACAAAAAGGGCAGGTTTCCTTTGAATGGCCTCAGCTTTGTTAATTGCAGGTTTTTTTTTATATCGACTTCTGGGTACAGCTGCATACTCACACAGCGGGTAGACGATGGAATTATGTATTACAAGCATTGTTTCCAGAGGAGCTATCGATGCAGTGCGACTTAACTTGCCAAGCTTACTTCACGCTTCACTGCATCAGGTAGCAAAGAGGAATGACATTGGTTTGCCCTGATGTCCGAAATGGGCAAAAAATGCATTTTCCTACTCATCAGTGCGTGGAATAGCTTTGCACTGGTGCTGTAATCCACAGTTCCAGTATCTTTTTTCTTTTTCTGAGCTTTAGCTGAGCGTTTAATGACTGGCCTCTGCCGCGATGACGACAATTGCGAATTTTAGCTCTAAAATCGCCACTGCTGGTAGCGTGCGCACACTCTTGGCATTATGTGGCATATGGTGGGTGCCACGTTCGCTGCACTGCTAGTCGAGAAAGTAACATTCAATAAAACAGCAGACATACGGTACAGCAGTGTAAGGCCGCGCCCAGGGATAAGGGAGAGCTGGACGACCTTTAAAGGGTGCTTTTTTTTTTGCAACAAAAGAAGGTGGCACAACGAAGTGGATTTTTATTTGCCTGATGATGTAGATGAAATTGTCGCAACATTTCTCGCATCTCCCTTAAAATGTATCCACATGAACACGCGTTCTGTCAGAAATAAGGTGTCATCCCTGGAGGAGTTATTTACTGGTTTCTCTTTTCAATTTTCGGTTATTATGTTAACAGAGACATGGAGCACTAATGAATGTGATATTTTTAGGTTGCCTGATTATAATACCCACTATCTAAACCGGTCGGACTCTCGAGGGGCGGAGTGTCATTGCTGATCACAAATGATGTAGAATGTCAGATCATTGATTCTTACACAGTGCTTTCACCAGACTATGAAATGCTGACCCTGTGCACTGCTAGACATGTATTTTCTGTGTGCTATCGACCACCGAATGGTGATTTGCCTGCGTTTCTGCAGTTCTATGATCAGTTCCTGGCTTATGTGGTTCAAAATCATAACTCTAAACCTCTAATAGCTGGTGGAGATTTTAACGTCGACATGAGTGTGAACAGTCCATCACCAAATGCTTTCAATATGATCATATTATCGAATGGTTTTGCTAACTTAATTGACACACCAACCAGGATTACACATGAAGGCCAGTCCACTCTGGATTTATTTATTACCAATTCCTTGGGGTCGAATGTTAAATCTGGAGTTTTGTCATGTTCTATCAGCGATCATTTGCCAGTATTCTTGTGTGTAGAATCAAGCAGGTCAATAAGAAAAAAATCCCCACCAATAATGTACCAACTAATAACAGACACAACACTGAATTCCTTTCGTGACGCCCTGTTGTCAGTGGAATGGGACACGATCGGTAATCTCACAAATGTCAGTGAAGCGTACGATAAGTTTATGGATATACTGACCCAACTATACCACAAGAGTTTCCCGTCAAGAACACGCAAAAAAAGTAAAAGAACACGCAAACCATGGCTTACTCCTGAATTACGGAGTGAAATGAAAACGAGGGACAAGCTATATCAACATTTCCTTCATACGCGATCAGCAGATGATCTTGTCCAAATTAAAAAGCATCGTAATAAGCTAACAAAGAAGTTGCGAAATGCACGATCAGCATATTATTCATCTTTGTTGGATATGAGTGCCGTCAAAACAGTCTGTTATGGTCGAGGTTGAACACCATCCTTAATCGTGGTCACTCGCATAAGCCTTCATTGAAATTACAAGTTGACGGAAAAGAATTATCCGGTGCAGAACTAGCTGATGCTTTTAACAATTTTTTCACTAGTATCGCTTCTGCTCCCTCTATATCCTCTCATGCTAGCAAATACGTTTCCACTTATATTAACAACACAGTGTACCTTCAACCCGTAACAGTGGGTGAAATCATAACCGTTATACAAGCCTTAAAGAACTCTAGCAGTTGTGAAATCAATGGTCTTCAAGTACGCCCAATCAAACA